>UELU01140334.1:0-25113 GCA_900490025.1 Megastigmus dorsalis | reverse complement strand
CATATATATAGAGAGAGAGAGAGAGAGAGAGAACCTGGATGAGGGCTGGGTTATATACATGTATAATATACATATAGAGGCGCACACAGCGGGGGGTCGTCGTCGTCGTCGCCGTCGTCGTCGTCGTCCGTCGTCAAAGTCCTCGTCGAGCGCGCTACTGGCTGTGGCCCTCCGACACTCTCTCTCTCTCTCTGCTGTGCTCGCATATATATATATATATATATATTGCACGCGCCTCGACGCTCTCTTTCTCGCTCCTGCCCCGGACCGATCGATATGCACATTTCGGGCAGAGAGAGAGAGAGAGAGAGAGATAAGCTATATGCGTACACGTGCGCGCGCGCGAGCAAGAGAATGAGTGGAAAATTAAGATTCTGCATGCGGGGAACTGCGCGAAATGTGACTTTGGGATTGGATGAATTAGTCATGGTTTTGAACTTTTGTCGAAATTGTGTGTATCTGATAGTTGGAAAAGCGTGAGAGAGAGAGAGAGAGACGGAGAAAAACTTTGTTATACGCAAATAAAGACACTTTGGATGTCTGAACGAAGTTGCTTGGCTGGTATGAAAAACTAGAACTGCTGCAGGTTTGGTATTCGCCTTACAGTCCACGTAAGCTACTTCGTTAGAACAATTGTAACCTTAAGTTTTGCATACCCGCTCTTTTTTCAACGTTTATACATTTAAATAAAAACTGACTTTGGTGTTATAATCGCTACGTGATTTTTGCATAGCTAATAGCAACCCAATTTGAATAAACATCACTAATTCATATAATGTGCATTGTGCGCAGAGGCAACGTATAGTCGAGCTCCAATTTTGCCCAAACATATTATACAGAACTACCTGTCATTCCGTCGCAACACATTCTAAATCCCTAAAGTGTACAAAAAAAATAATTTTTTACTTTAAACGCCTATAATAAACGAACTCACACGGCTCGAGCAACCAAAAATACAAAAGTAAGATAGAAGCTCGAATTTTTATTCGCCAAAGCTAAAGCGCTTTGACTTTCATTGTTACCAAATTAACGAGATATCTGGACCGGAGCACTGCACATTTGTCAGTCCCAAGGATTGCATTCAGCGCTACACAAGCCGAAACAGCCACACAGCGAGGATGAACAAGAGTCAAGTGATAAATGATAAAGGAGATACGGCCAGGGCCGTCGCGGCCGTCCCAGAGCCGTGCAATTTTTCACTTGGATTTCGTCTGCGTTGGCATTGAGCGTATATCCCTTGGCGCGTTACGAAGTGAATGAACTTATGCCCTTGCCACGTGGACAAAAAAAAATAACGCGCTGCCGCGTTATAACTGGGCGCGAATTTCGCCGGGTAACGAGCGATCGCATTATATACTTATTTTCGTCCCCCACACACAAGCCATGCCCACCTCTCGGTTTCCTTCAACTTCCAACGGCTCGGCTTCTCTTACGAAATATTGATCGACGACTCATGTGGCAGCCAAACCTTCGTTTATTATCCAACGAAAAATGCAGCCCGAGTATGTTGCGTAATTCTTTTTTTTTTTTTTAACTTTCCTTAGTTCGAGAAATTTCAATTTTTTCATTTAACAACGACCTATTTGAGGATGGGATATAAAGGTGCACTCTGTCAATCAATACAGGCATTATAAATAAGCAGTTTGTTGCAATATCTCGAGACGGTGTATATTCGGTCTCAATGAAAACTGTGCCATTGCGCAAAAGATAAATATTGTCGTCGCGTCGATCGCGTTCTCGCTCTGTTATTTTATTCTTGATAAAATATTTAATAAAAACATCGTTGGTTCTTTTTCTGCGTTAAAAATAAGACTGAATTAATCGAACTTTGATCGATTCAGTATAGAGAACAAAATATTTAGAATGACAACAGTACGTATATGATGAGTTCAGCGAAATTTAATAATAGAAGAACCTACGTAATCCTGCA
The DNA here is from genome assembly GCA_900490025.1 of Megastigmus dorsalis. Classification (NCBI taxonomy): domain Eukaryota; kingdom Metazoa; phylum Arthropoda; class Insecta; order Hymenoptera; family Megastigmidae; genus Megastigmus; species Megastigmus dorsalis. Next base: position 23,183 of record UELU01140334.1, on the reverse strand, counting down.
ACAAACTTTAATGAAAATTCCTTTGCCTGCCAGTAAAGGGAAGAAAAACTACTGCGCCACGTTACAATTTAATCTGCGAAAAGTGCATTCAGTAATGTCGTTATCGTGTCCTTTGTTGTTGCGTGCAAGAACATCATATACAATATATATATATATACGTATAATTTCTAATGGCCAAAGGTACCCTTTTATATAAACGAACAGTATATTAAAGTAAGATGAAAAGGAGCTAGCATTCTGATACAAATAGAAGCTAATTATTATAGAAATTAGTAATATAATAAATGTACACTCCCACAAGTCTTGATATACATATTATACCCACTATTTGTAGACTACTGACAAGCGAACTGTACATAATATACGCAATTAATATTGTCACGAAACTGGCCGTATAAAGTTTCGCTATAATTAGCAAAGGTTCAATGAAAACAAACCAAAACGCCCCGATGAAATAACAAACGAGGCGAAAGAAAAAAAAAAGAAGAAAGTAATGAAAAACTTTGCGCGCGTATTTTCGTGGTTTCCCCCGCGTGCAAAATACCCTAACCGAGGCCGCGCGTGCAGCTTCGTTACGAGCGCCAAAAGAAAAACAAAAGATATATAGCAGCGAGGTAACGCATAGCAGGGAGAAGCGAAACAGCAAGAAGTGGAAAGCTTGGTATATAGGAAACGCACGAGAAGCAGTGCGAGACTGGGAAAAAAAAAGGGAACGAAGCGAGGAAGCTTAGAATAACAGAAAATATATGGCGTAAGGAACTTTACGTTTCATTTCACTTCCAGGAACGGAGATTGTATTTATAGGTAACTTGAGTCACACGGGTTATACAGCGAGATGTCGGTGTGTATATATAGAGAGGAAAAATTTATTGATTAACGCTCGCGCGCGTCGATTTATCGCGGCATACCTTATTTACTCGCTATCTTTCTTTTTTTACATCAGAAAAAAGAATTCAACACTATCCGCTTTTATGATTGTAATTGCATTTGCATCGCTGCGCTCGTCATCCGTAAATCAACATTGCAAGGAAATTTCGCTAGATAAATAATTCTGTTACTTATATAAAATGTGCAGAGAGAGAGAGAGAGAGAGAGAGAGAGAGAGAGAGGTAAATAGTCGTGGAGCAACTACTGCGCGCTAACGCACAATCGTCTCTTGCGTTTCCTCTACAGCGCGATATTTCGTGACTTTCTCGCGCGGCGATACGACGATATTGCGCGTCCCGTCGGTTTTGCGGTCTCTCTACAGTCGTTTTGCGCGCAGCCCGCAGCGACAGCAACTTTTGCATCCGGCGGCTAACGAGTTTACAATTTTAGGATCGGCTCGTAACTGATTTATCCAACTTTAATTACGTGCGCCTTTTGCGCCTCGACGCTATTCCAACTCTGCAGCATCGCGCCATCGCGGGCTAAAAAAATATTTCCGTCCTACGATCAATTTGTTTGTGTGTGTGTGCGTGTCTGTTGACAGGCAAGGGTTACCTCAAGACCATGGTTATAACATTTAAATATGGCAATTTGAACAATGAGAAAGAAATCATCATTTATTCGCTTTACCTAATAGTTATTAATTTTGTATTCTTATAGTAATTTTATTTATATGTAGTTGGTGATATATATATATATATATATATTAATTTGTATTTTGTATAAATATGTTTTGTGTATTTCTTTTCTATTTTAAAGGCCATAATCATTTACCGGTGAAATAGATAAATAAATTCGTACACTATAGATCCTTTCTTGCTATAATTCTCCATTCACAGATCCTGAACAGTTAATTAAAGATCAGTAAATAACAGTTATACTTTAATGTTTTGAAGATTAAGTTGTTGATTGAAAATCTAGGATCGTACCTAACGAATAATTATTTTTATTCACCGAACGTCCTTCGGCATTGTACGTTTGATCGCTCATTATAGCTAATTAGTATTCTTAGGACATGAAAGAATAGAGGAATACGAAAAACAATTCATTAATTTGGATGCTCGAAATTGTTTTTAAAATCTTTGCATATACATATCGCCCATACTAAAGTAGCGTTACATCATAATTACAGTTATCGGTTATTGACAAATAAGTATTTTTCATCAAATATGTAATTCAATATTCCCCATCCGGCCAATACGAAATTTTTAATTTTAGAATCCGACAATGTGGCAACCATTTTTTGTCTGAATTGCCAACGTCGAGGATAAGAGCAAAGAAAAAACAGAATCAGTGTTTGCACGAATTTCGCAAGCTATTCGCGTACAAAAAAAGCAGCGTTGCCTCGACGATTCGTTCAGAAATCACTTACGCTCTTTTCTTCATTTGCATATGTGTGCGTGTCGCAGCGCAGTTTGGTTGCGATTAACGTTTCTCAACTACGCACCTCGCACTGTCATAATTCCTTTTAAAGTTTTATTTTAATGCGACACCAATGGGTAAAAATAGACTGGATAGGCATTGTGTGCTTGAAAATAACAAAAAAGGCGATAAAAGTTAATTCTTACAAACTTGTAACACTTAAAATGAAAATTGGGTTAAGTAGTCTTAAAAAAGGATCTTATTAAAATGGTCTTTTGTGCGGAAAACCGAGTGAAAATTGTTAAAAAAAAACAGTGAGAAGTGGAGAAGCTTAGCGGAATACATTAATTTAACGAATAGTTCTTTTTTTACGGAAACTGATATTAATTCATGTCAGATTTTAAGAATTCATTATTTTTTTGCTAAATTCTTTTTAAATCAAACTTTATGTTAATTTAACATTTTTTTATTGAAACCTTTGCAATAGTTTCCTATAAAACTATAATAATTATTAGAAAAGTTCGAATGTTTGAACAATAAATTGTATAATCATAACTGACTCTGAGACAATACAGTTACGTCCGGGTTAGCTCAATATTGTTACACAATACTTTTTATCACATCTTCGTCGAACAAAAGTAACAGAACTATTTCCAATACCCGATTCTGATAACTATTTAATAAGCTTTTTAATGACAAAAATTTGAGTTTTTCACACCCCCCAACTCAACTGCGCTAAATTTCGAAACTCGACAGGATCTCACTGGAAAAGGTGCACAACACTCCAACGACAACGAAATAGGTTAATGGATGGAAAATTTCGTCGGCGAAAAAAAAACGAAGAGAACTCGGGTCTCCGTCTCCTGAAACGAAGTGGAAAAAAAAAAGGGAAATAAAGTCTAGAATGAAAACAATGGCGTCGTAAAGTGCGCCGCGGAACAATAAAAAGCACGCAAGTCTAAATTACCGGTGATAAAACGAAAAAGCGTGTGCAGCGAGAGGAGAGGAGGCGAAACGCGAGTTAAGGACGCGCAGAAGAAGCCACGTCGATTATGGATGGGAAGGTTATTCGGGAAACGAGGCAGAAAAACAAGATAATCGCGCGGTGGACCTGCAGCACCAAACTTGTATTGTCATCATAAGACATCTACCGGATGACGTCGCTCTTTGAATATGCTCGCGAGCTCGTACAACAACGGTCGACAACTATTCACCAGACATTTTCCATGCTCGAATTGAAAATCCGACTTTTCACCAACATCTCGCAACATAAGCATTATTATTAATTTCAAACGGATTTGAAAAAAAAGGAAGAGAATTAAAAAGAAAAAGTCGAAAGAGCAACGTTGATTCGGGCTGCAATATATATACGCGTGCACGAGGGGGGACAGCATTAAAGGTGCGCTTGTACGCAAAAACCGAGGGGAGTACCACCAGCTCGTATATGTCGCGTCGCTCCTTTATTAAAGATGGAAATGCCGTTCGATCGTTTTCTATACGCCGCTCGTGCACTTTATTTGTGCACACTTTTGTGCTTCTCGTCAATCTCTAGTTTATTAGAAAATAAAAAGTCAACTTTTAACGCTGATCAGGTACGAAATTTAAAAAGAAAAATATTAAAATCATGCGCGTTGTCAATGTAGTATACCAATATCGTACCACGGAGCTGTTATTTGAATTTTAATAAATTGTACATAATGCCCTTTCATTTTGTTATTTTGAAAGGAAGAGAAAACAGGTATCTTTAATTTAAGATTCGAATTTCAGATGACAAATGTACAAAATTGGAAAGGATCAAATGCTATTTAATATTTAATCCACGTAACCTTTGCGCTCCGAGATGATTCAATTTAAATTTCGAAAATAAAAAACAATAAAAGAATTTTTCCACAAGGTCATTCTTCCTTAACTCGAAGGAGCATAAACCACTCGCGTCTCGTTTATAATTTGAACGTATACTTTAATCGGCACGCAACCGTGCACAGCCAACTCTCTCTATCTCTCTCTCTTTTGAAAAACATCTTATACCCACGAAAGAATCGGCATCATCTCGCGGAATCTCAATGATTCATCCTGACGTCGTATACCTCAGTCTTCTCTCTCTCTCTCTCTCTCTCCCTCCCTGTGTCTTTCTCATCAACTATCAAAATAAAATACCATCGCTGCGGCGTGCAAACGCATCCGGCAATACATATATAGAATCGCGCAGAAGTCCGCGTCGATTCGCCTGGCACGCGCACGCGGAAAGGCGCACTTTACGTCAATCGATTTTTCCTCCATCGCGTGCGAGCGAGTCAGACGAGAGAGAGAGAGAGAGAGAGAGAGGATATCTAGAGAGAGATACAGCAGCATCAACGGCACGTTTCTAACCGCGAGTCGAATTCATAAATGCGAAACTCGCTAATTGTTTCTAATGCCCCTTACGGGGGTCTGCTTTCGCATGCTGCAGTTTCAGGAAGAGCCTCTCGCGCGATCGTATACGGCAATTATATTGCGCAAGCGCGAATCCGAGGATTTATATAAATGCACGAAATGTGTGTGTGCGCGCGCGCATGTTGGTATACGAGATGGTGGACGATGTTTGCGCAAAGCGATGTGCAGGCATTCGTTCCGAGGTATATATGCACGCGAGAAAACGAGATTTGGATAGTAGCGAGTATATAGGTAATGGTGTATGAGTTCTAGGATCGAGAGAGAGAAAAACTATGTATATGCTCTTGTGATGGACACTGTATGTATATGCTTTCCACGGAAAAGTCCATTTTCAGCATAACGCGTTTATTTCCTGGAAATGGATTCCTGTATCGAGCGAATGTTTAATAGATTTTTACCTTCTTCTATTATTACAATTCAACCAACTAAAACGGTTTGGTACACATATGTAATACGCCAATATAAGTCAGAAAAATTAGATAAAACTTCGGCTGAATTAAAAAGAAATTTCTTTCCATTCGCTATATTGTTGCATAAGCTGTTGTTGTAACAAAAAATAGGAGACAAGATGCGTGGGACAACAGATGCTCATAGTAAATTAAAATCCCGCATCAGTATTTTCGCAGTTCCATTTTGTTCAAAATCAATTGAGATATTTTTCGAAATAACAAAGGAAGGTAAACTATAGCTCACTACTACAACTCTAAGTCATCATATTGGGTACCAGAGGCTAAATTATAATTTTATGCATACGTAAACTTGCTTTACGTCAACTGCGTCATATACGCACACAAGTTTGAGAAAAAAAACATGTAACTTTAACTGTGTGTCTCCTCTTATACTGCGCAATCGCGGAATGACAATATTTTTATATTCGCAACGATAATGGTTTGCCATAAAGAGTGTCAGAAATTGAATTGGCGAATCAAACGTTGATTGAACCATGTTGTAATGTCGATATAGCGGATTGTTCTGATAAAAAGTAAAGAATAAAAAAAATATATAATATCTTTCTCGCAGAGCAATAGAAATAAATAGTTGAATTTTTAGTTGCCTGTATAGCTGATGGAATTGCATGTAAACGTGTATAAAAAGAATAACATAATCAGTGCCCTCTCAATATACACAACTCGACATTTGGACATGGTTTGAACATTTTTCATTCGTAACTGGATCTATACTAGCGTGAAAATTGAAAAATAACAATTCATTTCATTGCGTGTTACGTTCGAAAATACGAATTTTAAACTTGAAGCCCTTCAAAGGCAGATTAATTAAAAACAGTTAAAACAATCAATTGAAATTCTAACCGGTACAATACGAATCACACGCGTTTGCGTTTAATTCATTTTTTCGCAAAAAATTATCCAAGCGTATAACCAGACACGCACGGCGTCTCGACGAAAGCGGAAGAAATGGTTCGCGTTAATATCAGCGTCGGCGCTTATGTACGCACACGGCCAGTTTACGCGCGTTATCTCATTTTAACGGAAGTTTTAAATGTCAGGCTGCAGTTGCCAAGTCGAAAAGTATCGAGTGCACGCGGGGTTCGGAACTATATAACGAACGCTCCTATCGTCGACCATAGTCGAGCGATCGAGTATAGAAAGTGAATCTGCGCAAAATTCCCGTTATCAATTAAGATATATATATAGTGTTAACGTGCAATTAGCGGAAATGAATATACGGGGGGGGGGAGTCTAGCCAACTCGTGAGCGAGAACTTGACACTTGAAATTGATATAAATCTAATGTGGTTGTGCACGTAAATTTCACGCATGTACCCGTACGACCAAGCGGGTGCATGCTTGCTTCGAAAAATTGATTACATGCTGTTGATTCTATACTTGGTGTATTTATTGCGGTATGAATGTATTTCCTACAGAGTAAGGGTTTTTATTAATTTCAACAAATGTGGGGCTTATCGAACGTTTTGTCAGGTTTCCCAAACTTTGGCATCACTCTTTTGGATTGATTTGTTTTGAAATTAAATTTTTTATGTTCTTTTTATTAAAATAGGTTTCGTGGACTACTTGTTACTAACAGGAATTAACAAACCTTTTTTTCCAAAACGTGTAATTTTTTATTCGCTGCATCAGGTTGAAATTAGCAGACAATCCGTAGATAGCGACTTGATTCTGAAATGTATTTAGTTTTGATAAAGGCTGTGAAAACATCATGGAAAACACCCGAAACCATTGTTTATACAGGCATGTTTACCGCTCAAGTACTTTTTCTCCGCCAATTTTCCACCAATCTCAGAATTATTCAGCCATCGTACATCTCTCCATCAAAGCATCTATAACCGTGTAATTTTCAAAAAAGCAAAATTAGCACCACTTAAAAATAGAGAGCGTCTCATTATACAGTAATAATACACTAACTCTCTACTCACCTCAAATCGTAGCCGCAGTAAAATTCACGGCCAAAAGCAACGAGATAACCATCTCGCTCCTCTCGTTCGTTCGCATCGAGAAATTAGCGGAAGAAAAACCAAGAGCCGCGGCTCGCATTTAATTCGGCCGTGCGCGGAGCGACAAGAAAATGTGCACTTTACAAGCTATGTTAACCAAAAATACCGCGCGAGGTAAAACCCAATTACTCAACGATCCAGCGGCAGCAACAATGCGTTGCTCTTTGCTCGCGTTCCATGCATTCTCGAAGCCCTCGTGTGGCGGCTACATTGGAGCAAAAACATCCGAGAGAAAGATAAAAAAAAAAACTTGGAATGTCTAGTGTGGACGATTTCATAATTTTTCGCTTTTAAAGTAGACCGCATATTTCACGCTAAACTTTACGAATTAGACTCGATGATTCGTGAAAAATTTCCGCACTCGGAGGAAAGTCCGAGCTAAAGATAGACGTGTATGGAAGCAGAAAACTGCACGGCAGCAGCCAAACTCCGACTTGCCAAGTTTAGTTTAGGTCCCAGTTTTTGTTGGCTCGTCCCTGCGCAGCTCTGGAAAGTCCCTGCATCCAGAGGGACTCGCTCTTTGTTGTCTCTTTCTCGTTCTCTTCTTGTTTCCTACACACATATAATACGCGCGCGCACACGTCCGTTCCGAGGCATGCCGACTTCTTAGCCCTTTCTCTCCTTCTCCTGATCTTTCTCTCCTTGCACACAGCACACACGGACGCTGGCGCTTCTTCTCACACGAGGGAGAGAAAGAGAGCCGCAGGCCGTGTCTCGAGTTTTGAAACGAGAGAAAAAGAAGAGAGACTACCAGAGGGATAAAAACAGAGAGAAAGAGAGAAGAAGGCAAAGAGAGAAAGATTTAAAGAGCAAGCAAAGAGGCTGAACGAGATGTGTAAAGAATGCGTTGAGCTGGAAATTGTTGTAAGGTTATGTCGCGCCATCTTGTTTATACGACAACGAGTGGACATTTTATGGAATCGCATTGGGTCAATTCGACGAGCGAGGTCGAACCAAAATCTCCTGCCCTCTCGTGAGAATGCACGACAACTCGAATGTGCTACGGTGTTGGACAATATTTTATCCTCGCCAAGAACTGTAATACTTGCCTGAAATTTATTTTTCAAAATCGAGAGTTGCGCACTTTTCCCACCGTGGTGAGAATACAACGTTTGTTTGAGAAAACGTAGAAAACGCCACAGAGAAACGCAGCCAGAAGCACTTTTTTAAGCGAGAGACATCTTGAAATGCCGCGAGCACAATGTACAAATTTGAGCCAGCCTCTCTCTCTATCTCTCTCTCTCTCTCTCTCTCTCTCTCTCTGTGTGTGCATTATTAAGAAATTCGGGGTGTTGATAAATGTCAGGTTCTGAATTTTATGCCTGCAGATCACTCGTAAAACGCGTGTTATATACGATCCGCTTTTATATACGCGCCTGTAACTTTATCACCAAAGCGTGTGAGTTGTATGTCTACGTGTGATGTAATTGCAAAGAACGAGAGAACCCATCAAGCCCAACCGATTACTCGCTCGACCAATTCGACATTGAAAACTGGATTTTTTCAACCAAAAATATATATAACGGCATTTTTAGTGTGTACAAAACTAGATTAAAGTATATAAAATGTACTTTCGTCCACTTAACAGCTGCACTGTGTTGATTTTACAAAAATCAACTAGGGGCGCCTCGACCTATTAATACTTTTCTATGCGATATTTCAATCGAATATTCATACAAATGTTATCAAACAATGGCATTTCCTCTACAAGTTTGAATCTCCGGGTAAAAAAGAACGATGCCGTCGCGATCATAATTTTTATCAAACCTATTCTTCTCGATGCAGCAGCAGCAGTCGACGCTTTATAGCTGCAGCATAAACTTTATTACTGGACGTAGGCGTTTCGAAAACTGAAAAAAAAGGGCAGCGAAATAAAGCGAAGCAAAACTAAACAAGATTTGGAGAAAGACAAAGAGGAGAAAAAAGATCGGTGCAGCGCGGAAAGAGAAAAGTCGAAGGTAGAAGAAGCTTATCTTGCCCTTTCTTCTCCGATCCTCTTTTACCTGCAACAGCGGAGCACTGCTTCTCTCTCTCTCTCGCTCTCGACCGCCTCTTTGTTCCTCTCTGGTGGCTTTCTTCGTGCGGCTCTTTTTGTATTTCTCTCCGCGCGCGGCAGTCTGGGTCAGTCAATTGAAGGAGTCCACAAAGCCGAGGGAACTTTAAAGCAGGTCGGCTCTCCGAAGCTACGGCTCTCCTCCTCTCTCGATGCACGCGAGCAAGAGAGAGAGAGAGAGAGAGAGAGAGAGAGAGAGAGAGAGAGAGGCGCAGACAAGCCTCCCTGCGCACCTCGTCGAATTATTATCATCGCGCAAAATTGCCTTCTCCGCCTCTATCTTCGTCCTTATCTTTCCCTCTCCTTCTTCCTTCTTGCCTGCAGGCTCCAGGCTCTTTCTCCTCTTCGCAGCAGCAGCAGCGGCGGCGGCAGCCTGGGAAGAAGCAGCGAAGAGATGAGGCTGCGCAGCTAAGAGCGAGGGAAACGGGAAGCGAAAATAAAGAGAGAGAGAGAGAGAGATAAGGGCTTTTATTTATTTTTTTGCTACCGCGTTTAAAGGTGAGGCGCCGCGTGCGAAAATCGCTTAAATCATCACGTAACCGAGAGTTCTCTCTCTCTCTCTCTCTCTTGAGAACTGCATTTATTCCGCAGCAATTGAGAGGCTGCGTAGAGAAACTGCGAAAATTTCAAGCGAAGTGAGGGGATGAGGAACGTCTCGTTGTCTATCGCTGTTGTGTGTGTCTGTGTCGACTTTGGAAAATTTTAACGAATTCCAGACAAACAGTCTCTAGCTGGATAAACAGCTTTTTCTCTGTTTCAATGATATAATTACCGATGCGCTGGTCATATATGCCGAGCGGCTTTTTTCTCTTCGCGTATTCGGACGAAAAACTCTGTAGCGCGTGTATTTGATTAACGAGGCGATGGCACAGCAGCGTGAAAACATTATTATGTTTCGTATAATCTTGTATTTTTATAAAGCGTATGTATAAAACATAGCGTGAAAATTGTAAATCATAAGAGTGATTTTTCTAGTGGAATACAGTTTTTACGCGTTATAAAGCATATTTTGTACAAAATATGTGTGTCATTTTTTCCTTGCCATTCAGTCTCATAATGGGTATTTGGGTAAGAATTTCCATTTTTATTTTACAAGAATCATCGTAGTTTTGGGGACAGTAAATGTGTAAATTATCAGTGCTCAACTTGAAGGAGCACCAGCAGAGATATTTTTATAAATATATGACAACGTTTTAATGATTATATATAAAGATAATAGTTCAGTTACGAGTTCGCGTACCTCAATTCACCTACATATGATTTTATTGTTTGATATTACACAAAGTGACTTCGATACTCTAGATTTTAGAGAAGCTTGCTACTTGCAGAGACGTCTCTCTTTATCAGTTAAAAACCCAATACCGAGTATATATGAAGAAAAAATCACTTATTTTTATGCAGAAATACATGAAATTTTTTGATAAGAAAAAACAAATTATTGCCATTACAAAATTTCCTACATAAGAAAGTCATAAAACCCAATATATTCCAATATATTTATCGATTATCTTGCAGGGAACAGCTATTATAAACTCGAAATTTTTTTGTTGTATTCATAATAAAAGAAAATGCTAAGCTTTTATTTTCGTTTTCAACTTATGCAATCTAAGATTCGTTCATGGTGTCCACGAGATGTGGTGCAATGCAAAACTTTTGCCACGTCAGTTGATATTCGACGTCAATATTAAATTATATATGAGGACTACAATACGTTTATATATCTGTCATACCTATCGCATATTTTTTACACGAACTGGAAAATTTTTAGAAGATAAAAGGAATGTGTATAATACGAATGTTGATTTGATATTTTACGAATGAATTCTCACTCTTCACTTTTAACTCTTTGTAAATCAATAGATTGTTAAAAGATCATTTTTTCATATTGTAATAGTTGAAAGCTAAAGAAATATTAATTTCTAACATTATTTCAAATAAAAATGGTACTTTGACAAAAAATCTGGTTGCCCTAAATCGTTTCTTCTAAATCTACAAAACGACCTTACAGTGTAACTTACTGACACGCGGAAAGCGAAAAGTATTCTTAGCCAATATTACACTCTGGAATTCTTAAACATATCCAAAAATATCCATCGTATATTCAAAATAACCTTTCAACACTTAACTATTTTAGCATTGAAGAGAATTTGGTAAAACAACGAACATATCACCTCCCAGTAAGTATTTGTTCTTTGTGTATGATCTTTTTTTTCGCAATGTAAAAGTTTCATTTGGTGTGGTATTTACCATTCGCCATTCTCACCGGTTTAATGCAGGTGATTCGTTAGACTAGCAGATGGCATACCTGAAAAATAATAAAAAATTGCCATTTGTCATTTGTTTATAAATTTTCAAAAATTCTATTTATAATACGTTATTATTACTAAGAACTTTCCAGGAATTATGTTTCTTTGCATATTCACAAAGGAAGTTTCTACCGATGTGAAAAATGTTGAACCAAAAACCATAGTTGAGTTACAAATTAGATTGGTCAAACGTAATTTATAAAGACATGGATCTCGGGTCAAAGGAACGAATGCAGATGCAGAATCCGCAGAGTAGTTGTTCCCCTTTCCAAAAGGGTTATATCTCTTTGTTCGAAGCAGCTCGCCATACATTTTCACATTTACAAGTCTATGACCTTATAACGGCGCGGTACACATGCAGTCGAGAGATGAACTGCTACGTCGGGTTGAAAAAAAAATAAAAAAAAAGGAACGTACATAGAAGATGGAGGCGATCGGCGATCGCGTGATATAGCGTATAGACACGTAGTAGATGCGGGGGCCTATCGGCCAATTGACCAGTCCCCAGTCTTTCTGGGTCATGGATCGACTCTATATATACATATATGTACACAAACACACACACACACACACACACGCGCCTTGCTCGAACACATACCAACGTTTATAATATACAGGCTCTCTCAAGTCGAAGAGACTTGCGCTCCGTATGTACCGTAAGATTATGGATGAAACGCAATTGTACGAGGGGTCTGATACTCTGTATGTACGCGTGCGTGTGTGTATGTGAGATAGTAATGGGGGAGAGGCCAGAAGTTCGCGCATATACATTCAGAATCGCGTATATAGCGCCTCTGGCATTTCTTATTTTCGATGCTGTGGCCGAGCGGCCTGCGATGCTCGGATGATAATACGATATATTTACCGCTGCCACGAGAGAGAGGGAGAGAAAGAGAGAGAGAGAAACTTGGAGATTCAGACGAATGTGTCGAGCGTTTGTTCTTTTGCGAAACATCGAGAAAGAGAGAGATATATGTGTGTTTTTGCGCACACACGCAAGCAAGTTTATGGACGATACGCGCGTGCAAAGTGAAAGAGTCCACTGTTCTCTTTATCTACGATTATTATCTTATTTGTCGAGCGCAAGGCTTTCTATTTAGGATTTTCACCGAGCGATAGAGATAGATTACTCCGTCTCTTGATGTATGCATAAAGTTAAGCGCGAATTTTCATATCATATAGATTTTTTTGACAATCGTGTGATTAATGAATGTACCTGGGGAATTTTAGACTGGAGAGTGCAAACAGGAGTTGGGTATAGACGAAGGAAAAATTGGGTAATTACAACTTTCGAGGCTAAGAAAAAAACCCAGGTACGGATTATTATGATCGTAAACAATGGGTAATCCCAATTGGGTTTAAAAACCCCATTGCAGAATATCTGATTTTTTTATACTACTTCGTGTGATCTATAATTGTGTTAATAAATAAGGATCATAGATCTTTTATTTTATCATTTTTTTTTTATTTTACCATTTTAAATTTGCCCATCTCGTGTGTCTTATTGTTAAGGATCTCATAAGTGAGATCAATAAAAAACTTAAATGTGACTATTTGACATTATACGAATTCGACAAACAGTGAAACGATTCCACCGGCTTAACTCTAACATGCTCTTGTGAATCATACTCGGATAATTTTCATCCTGCAACTTTCAGCTTAGAAAATCTCTATAATAAATTCTTGTATCGTCGGCATCATTTCGACACCACATGAAGCAGCCGTGAGAATAATCCTCGCGCGCCTTCATTCCGATTCTTAAGTACTTCACTATTTTCCATCAAGAACTAACGACGCGATCCTATTTTGTTTCCCTCGAAGCATTCAGACGCAGCCAAAAATAAGATGCGAAATATCCACGCAACCATAGCTCAACCGAAAGATTCTGCGCCAAATGTAAAAAAAAAAACACCGCCTCGGGTGAATATTGTAAAAAAGCGAGAAAGACTTCCCAGGGATAAATTGCGTATTTTCATTCGGGTATAAAGTTTGCAACTCCACGATAAGCCAATACGCGCCGATATTGCATTCCTGAATGAATTATACGAGGAAATGAAATCGAGCGTGTATGTATAATGTATACAGTCCCGCGGGTATAATATAAAGTACGTATACACGCGAATGTCAAAGGTTGAAAAAGTGCACCCGCCGATCGGAAGATGAACGTTTCCGCTATATAATATCGTATACGCTGAAAGGCAATAACAGGAAGAGCAATCCATAATTGTGATTGTGGCTTTGCTTAATGTATATTAATCACCAGTTGAGACAGTCGTGCCCGATTTAAAATATTGTTGTGATATGTACTGGGAGAAATTTATATACATAATAGTTGTATCAGCCAAGTCCTTATTTTAAATGTCTGCGCATAAATATGCAACTGGTATAGCTGGAGTGTTTAGATATATTCAACAAAATACACGACAAACACTGTATGCGGAGGAGCTACGAACTTGTTTTCTACTGACCAAGATTCTGAAATGAAAATAACGGCAATCGTTCCAAGCGCAGAGAACACGAAAAAGTAAAACCATTTCTGTACACATTTGAGTAAATGGCTTTAATATTTTTTTTCACTAAGCACTTAATATGTACGCACGTAAGGTATTTTTCCAACTCCTGAAGTTTTTTGTGTTTTTAGCGTTATCTTCAACGGTACCATTTTTGTTATAATATTAACTATTTCAAAAGCTTTTGATAGCGAACACTACTTAAAACAAAATAAATTTAAGAAAATTTATTATATTTATGAAGTAACGGGTTTATACCTCCCAGTTCTTATTCTAACGGATACCTGAAACTCGTGAATACTTTCATGAACTTCTAACTAGTAAAAACTAGAAAAATCTATTCTATCAACAAAAATAATTATTTATTTCATCAACAAGCGGTATACATTGACAATTTATTCATAATCCAAAGTTCCAAATTGATGTTAATTTTCTCAAAAATATTTTGGCCCTCTTAGTATTCTGTAATATAAATCCTTTTCAACCTACTTAAACATTAATTAGAACTCCTACTGACAAGTGGATCCTGTGTTTGTCACGTCGAAAAATAAATGCGATGTATTAAATCTTGTTATGTGCCTTACTGCTTAACATCAAGTCTCCTGTTGCTTTTGTTTCAACTCACTCAATTCCAAGAAACAATTATAACACATCTGTCCACTGTTCTGTATCCGTCGAGTGCTGTACAATCACCATAATTTTTTTTTAATTTATTCCTTAATAGGTTTTAAATACAGTTAAGCTTTCGATTTAATTACGTAAAAATAAAGATAGAAATATAAATGATCGCATTAATTTCTTTAGTTTGTTCATAGCTTTTCATAACCATTTTATACGTCGTAACTATATAAACTATAAAGTCTCATTTGTAAAAAGACGTTAGATAAAAGTTTAATCATACCCTTCGAAGAAATGAATTTTACTTCGTTAATTATCATCAATTTGAGTGTAATTACGAGTTTGATTCCTTTCACAAGTTTTATCAAAGCTATTTCACAATTATTAATCGAGTTCCCGATACTGAACCTTTGCCGAGCAATATCGCCACAATTTCAAATTCTGAAATTATGAGAGGATAACTTTACAAAATCAGTTTCACGAGAGAAAGAATATGACAGTATCAGTCAAATGTAACTCGAAATAGTCATTAACTATTAATAAATCATTATTGAAAATGATATATCTCAATCGACCGACGATATTGATTATAAACTTCAGCAAAATACCAGCGTGAATAAATAATTGTTTATATACACTAGTTTTTGGAACTGTTTAAAACAATTGTAAAATTCAGTTTCCGAATTCAAATAAATACCTGCGGTTTATAAAATGAAAATGCATATTTATTTAGTATTTTAATTTTTCTTAATGAAAATCAATATGCATCTCAAGTTTCGTGAAAGAAAATTGACCCTTGATTTTCGAGACATATACTCAGTTTCAACGAAATAAGAATATAGGAAAAGAACGGAGACCAAATGCGTAGACTGGAAAATTCTGCTCTAAAATAAACTCGACCAAGTAAAAACACTTTTATTATTATAATCGAATATTTGCACAACGGTCGGCCATCTGTATATTACATATTGCAGATGATCAACCTTCACGTTCCGCGAGAGAAGAAACAGCAACATATCTCACTGCTCGCAGTGCAGAAAACAAGGACACGTCACTTTCGGTCGACGCTCGCCCGAGGAGTGAGCATCGGTCTGTCATTGAGAAACACTCTGCCAAATTCGTCCACTCCCTTTTGGTAAATATCGATTCTCGCAGTTCAAAGCCGGCCAACAACCCCCTGAAGAATCCTTAAGAAGGAGAGAGATCCGGGACACGTCCGTCCGCCACCGAAGCTCAACGGCAAGTATTCGAGCAGCGACACAGGATGCCCTGCACTCGCCAACAAAAAAAAAGAGAGAGGAGGAGGAAGAAGAGAGAGAGAGAGAGAGAGAGAGAGGAAAGGAGGGGAGGGAGATACAGGGAGACCAGATCCAGAAGAGCGCAGCACTCGGCAGAGCTGTTGGTTGGATGGCCTGATGCTATGTCAGCGACTGCCTCGGCGCTTCTCTCGAGAGTAGGCTGGCGTACTCTTGCGCGCCTGCAATGAAGAGAGAGAGAGAGAGAGAGCTACAGAGACAAAGAGTGAATTAGAGCAAGGGCCAAACGAGAAGCGAGAGAATCGGAGACCGAGGGACAAAGGCAGGGAACCAGAGACTGAAAGAAAGAGAGACGAGATTAATATGGATTTGCAGGGGAATACAGAGGAGAAAGCAGCCAGAGGAACGGCGTTGGAAGACGAGATGATTGTCAAGATGCAGAGAAAGACAAAGATTGTTGGCGAGACACTATACGGAGAAAGAGGAAGCTAGAAGAAGGCTTTGGATCTCAAAGCTGACTAATAATTTCAAATGGAAACGCGCTGCTGCTGTCATTTGGATTGTGAGACAAAAAAAGTATAGGCATCAGATATATAATGTCCGAGTAACAAAACTGAGCAAATGTCAAAGCTGGTATACACATATTTATAAATTCAAATTGAAATTGATGTTGTTGTTTTAAATAGTTTTATTCTTGTGCGAAGTTAAAGTAGATTTCGTAAAGTTCAGTTAAAGAACTCGTTACATTAAAAATGTCTTGTGAAGAATCACATCTTTTGCCACAAATAAAACCCGAGTAAAAAAGGATATTCAGTCACTTACAAAAGTAAAAAAATGTAACCATTGAACTGCGCGTCCGCGCAGATTTTACGGATTTCTTTGATTTCTAATTTCACACAAACTATTGTTCTATGGTCGTTATAATAATTCCTTATGAATATAGAACAAGATTAGTAAAACGCAGAAATTTAAAAACCTACATTTTGTTTTGCATACGATTCATCGTTATCAAGACAATCGTAACGTTCTTGCAGCTTTGTTTCTCAAGAACGGCAGTATATTTAAGTAGAAACGGATTTGAGTAATGACATCGATTCGGACTTGTACAACAAGGTACTTATATTATACTCGATTAAGCAATGGTACTCATAAGACAAGTTTTGGTTACCAATACAGCAGATTCATAAATTCTGGATCTAAACTTCTCTAAAATTAATCCAACGCAAAATAAAAACCATTCTCTATTTATACATCTGGTGGCTCATCCCAACATTCAGCGTATACTCAAGCCCCTTGATTGTAAATAATGGTCAATTCCGTAAGTGAAACAATCAACACGTCGAGAGGCCAACCAAGTTAAAAATTATCGCCCCCAATTTTGTAAAATAAATAATGACACACACTCCCACGCGCGGTTAAGATACAAACACACACACAAATCGCCCGGATTGAACACGTCAGTCCTGATCGAGATCTTCCTCGACTCGCGCAGCAGCAGCCTCCAGTGTAAGCGAGGCATATATATATATAACTTGGAAAGTAACTGTTCACTCGAAGCGATGGAGAAAAAGAAGAAAATGAGCACATGAAAGGCAGCTGCAGCTGCAGCAGCGCACCTCGATGATGTTGTGCGTCGAATCAATCTCCCACACACGTAAGGTATGGCGAGCGCGCGCGCGCGTACAAACACACAGACACACATCCGCCGCAAGGGTCAAAACAAAAATTTTATCCAGCGATATAAGTATACAACTACATTATATCCAAGACGTTGGTACACGGAAGAGAGAGAGAGAGAGAGAGAGAGAGAGAGAGAGAGAGAGAGAGAGCGAGAGAGGGAAAAGGAGCCCGAGAAGGAGCAAACGCTGCAGAAGACATATAGGCGAAGGCGGAAAAAGGGTGTGTATATATATATATATCTATATATATAGATAAAATAGCATGGAGAACGCAGCAGCAGCAGCAGCAGCAGCAGCAGCAGCAGCGGTGGCGTCGGCAGTAATAGTAGTAGTATAGTTCAGCGAAGCGCGGAGCAACGAAGAGAAAGAGAGAGAAGAGAGATAGAGACCCTGGAGGGGCAGAAAATGAGAGTACCAGAAGGGGTGGGAGCGAAGTCGGCCGCGTATGTGTACATGTGTATGTGCACTTGCGCACACGTGTGTGTATATACGGGCATACACGGCGGCGGGTTCTCCTGTGGCTGCTGCTGCTGCTGCTGGCGGCGCTGTTGCCAAGCGGAAATCGCTGATCGTCACGCACGTTTTCTCTCCGCCGCGCGCGCGCGAATCTCTTATTTCCTCGACGTCATGGCTGTATATGTGTATATGTGTTTGTGTGTGTGGCTGTAAGTAAAAAAAAAGGGAGAAGGGAGGTCGAGAAAAGCAGGTTAATAAATGAAAAGCTCCAGGAGGGGACCGAGTTTATGGATGAGCGTAACAGGGAGAGATGTGGAAAAACGTTAAACTGGGGATTTTATAGATGCCGAGAACGTCGTCGGTGTCTTCGTTTTGTTGTTGTGCCTCTGCCCCATGGTTCTTGTTCTTCGTTTCGTTCTCATGGCTAAAAGTCAAGTTAGGACAAGTTGCCGAATGAATTTTAATCCCCCCCCCCCCCGTCTCTCTGTCTCTCTAAATGTCGAGTTTTTATTTTGCTGGAACGTCGAGAGAGCTGACGTGCGTTGGAATTTTGTATATATATATACAGTTACGAATATATCTGACTTGGGGAGCGAATGTGGAATGCTATCCTTTCATAGCTGTTTACCATAGAACGCTGTTGATTGCAATTCCTGTTCACCGTAACTATCACTGCTATGAAAGTTGCTCATTACTCTTAGGAAGATTTGTGACAATAAACATGCATTACTGTCAAATTGGCAGTAGGAGAAAAATAATTGACAAAGTACAAGTTTTGTATTCATTGTCGTGTTAATATATCCATTTCAGGCTAAGCAATATTTTTAAGGGTAAAAATAGGTGTCCATGGTTATAGATCAGACAATCAATTTTAAAATGTCTATAGCTTGCTTATTTTCTTCTCTGAGAAACTGGGAAAGACGATCTAACCGGAGAAGTCTATGATAGAATCGATGAGTTCATCCGTGTGTAGGTTTCTCCATGATGGGCAACTCCGATTGCCGATGATGAATCGAATTACCGCGACGAGTTGGTCCACGGTATAAGCAGCCTCGTACTATACGATCGTCCATCCTGTTTACCGTGGTCTTCTTTACGATGTAATACCAACGAAGATCCGAGATTTTGAATTACGCAACTAAGTTAGAAAATTGTGAGTGCCTCAACAATTGTTGAAATTTTAATGATATGACGAAACGAGATTTCAAAACAGATATACTTTATGACGTTGTAAATTTACAAAGAGCAAATCACTAATTGAAAGACTAGGTAAGCATATCCTTATTTACAAGCTACAAGTTTTCATTGAGTCGTTACAATTTTTCCATAATGAATTTTGTATCTACTTAGAACGTGTAGAAAATTTTGCAGCAAAAGTTGCACGTTATCAGAGAATCTATTCGTAATAATTTAAGTAAAATACAATTTAACTTTTAAATAAAATTCCAGTAAGCTTTCTATGTCTCTATTGAATGATGTACTAAACTACAGACGTAGAATTTATTGATAATATAAAAAAGCAATGAATCAACTATTATTTGCTAATTTCCCCTAAATATTGTAAGGAAATTCAGAAGTTTACGTACCATAGGGTCATATCGCGTAATCGGCTCAAAGCCTTATTCATATATGTATACATATTGTAAGAAAAGATGCTCGGTACTTTATGGTACAAAACACTTAGCACCCGCACGATGCGCATCTTGAGCCACCATTTTCATTTACGTAAATTTATGTTTTATCTTCGAAAGAGAAGAGACCCGCTTTTAAAGGAGTTGCGTGGAGACTTAAGCAGAGAAAGTTGGCAGCGTGAATTTTCAATGCTTTTAATTGACATTTCCACACCTCGTAAGATAGCCGTAAAAACAAAAATAATCATAAAATATCCTGGTTTTATATGATATTGAATTCAAAAGACGAAAAATGTACGTACCAATAAAAATTTAAAAAAATTCACAATTGTTATTACAGAATGCTTTACAATCGAGTGGTTTATGGGAAAAAGCCACTTAAAGTCATTTCGCAACGTTACAATTATCTACAGAAACTATTTATTGCATTGCTAAGTATTCAATAAATTGTACCTCTTTGAAAGTGACACGTTATTTTTCTTATTATTATATGCATACTAGGAAAAACATTTTATACTAAATAAAGTGCAGATAAACAAACTTTGCAGTTTAGGTGTAGCTATAATAAATGTAATTATGATTGAAAACGTCGGAAATCTCGAGTTTCAGCATCAAGAGATAGAAACCCAGAGGTAAGTGAAAAGATAAGTGTGCAGGAGTTTGGTGACTCCTCTTACATAAAATTACATGCACAAAACGGAACTGATGTGCTGGGAGTAAAGTCACGTAAGTGAATTCTGAGCTAAATTGACTAAACAAAAAGCGCAACAAATCAGACCTCGCAACGCACACTCTCTTATTACGCTCGCTTTATTTTTCAAAATTGTCTCGATTGTATTCGGAGTTGCTGCTGTGAATGACATGACTATTGATTAGTCTGTCTTCATAATAAGCAAGAATCCTTTGTTCGCGGTCGGAGAAATGACATATAAGCAAGAAATTTTGAAAATCAAATTTTTCAATACAAAACACAAGTGCCATAAACTTTTACTACATTCCATTACTTTTTGTTGCAATTGTGATCGAAATTTTAATAACATTTTTTTACAGTCTAGAAAAGGATGCGAAAAATTATTTCAATTTTTTTTAATAAAATTATATCATAGCCAGGAATTAAACTGAATCACAGAGAGTAAAAAATAAACTGGGAGACTATAGGAGATATCACTCGTTGGTTAAAAAGATATAAGTACTCGTGTCTCAGACTTTTAGTGAACAAACTAGAAACAGATATATAGAAGACTCATTCACGGTGCGGACACATTGCGATTTTATTTTTATCCCTGACTTTGTCCTTTTTAGTCTGCTTTTAAGGGACTATTACAAAATAACAATAACTAAATGGAAAAACTCTAATTTGTGTCCAAATATATTAAAAATCAAAGTTGTAATCTATCAAAACTCTTACAAACATGTAAAATTAAAATTGATTGTCAAATAAATAAATAATAACCTGCAAATGCGATTCACTTACTCTCAAACACGTAGTTATATTTAAAAGGAAAATAAAAACATTTTGAAAAGTCGTACCCAACTATAATTGAGGCATAATTTCAAATTTCTCAATAGGAAACACTTAGCTACATCCTTGTGGCGTTTGAATGCAGAACAACTGCGACGATTTAAGTGAACATCTTACGAAAAACTCTGTAATCTCAGTCATTTATGTGCACAATAGGAAAGCATGCAATATAATTTTTCTCGCGATGGCAAATTTAGAATTTTTCGTAATTGTGTGCCAGTTCATGTTAGTACCATTTTACTATTAAATCCTAATGCATTGGAGAATCTAAATACTTAATTGTATTTAAATTTTTGCATTGTATTGCGTTTAGTTAGTTAATTTTATTTTACAGCCTCTGGTTTGGTAAAATTATTAAAATTTAATTATCTATAAATGTACTATAAAATTTGTGAAGGTAATTCGCTTATATTTGTGAAATTATCTTATATTTCTGAAATTATAAGCTCATATTTACGAGCAAATTTTTAACATAAATTGGCTTAATAGCCAGTTTACAGATAAACCCAGATGGAAAGGGTATAAAATAAATCTACTAAAAATTTATATATTTAATTTTGATTAATCGGTGCCTTAATAATTTCAAAATTAAGATTAAATAATTTTGCATAATTTATTTTTAATAAAAAATGAAATATATAATCACTGCTTCCATAAAATTACTTTAATATTAAAATAAATGAAAGATTTCAGCGTTACTAAAATATTTTCTATAATTAAATCAAATAATTCTACTGATAAATATAAGCTTCCATTTAATGAATTTAAATCCATCCTATTACTGCGATATAACGAAGGGTAATGTTAAATATTGTATATTTATCATTTTGGCGATTCCTATAATGACTCTTAATAAAAGCTACCTATTAATTTAAGTAAAAGATATAAAATAATGCGGTCTATAGGTATAGTCATGAAATACAAATTGATTAAATTTTATAAAAAAAAAACATGTTTGGTGTTGACTGTATATATACATTTACAAGATTGTTCAGGAAGACTCCAGAAGCGACTTCTGTACACTAAAGAGTGTAACAGAATGGAACTAGACCAAAAAATATTGTTATATAATCAGTGCAAAATGTCAAACCATATAGCACATACGCGACACATGCGACTGTTAATAGTAAAAACTATATACACATCCCATCGCCATGTTCTACAATATATCTCTGCAATGCTTCATGTTCTCTCTCTTTCTCTCTCTCTATCTCTCTATCTCTTTATTTTTCTGTGCCCAAACAATTACAGCGACCCCGTTACGATACAGATTTTGTGCGAGGGATCTTGGCAAGTTCGTGCAAGCAGCAGCGAAGTCAACTCTTTGGCGCGTACACACATATACAAATGCATCAATCTCTTTCGGTCTGCATCTATTCATCAACAGAAGAGTCTTTCAGTATATAGCTCAAACACAAAAAAAAATCTATGAATTATAATTAGTAAACGTTTATAATGAGAACATTGATATATTTAATGATTTTTGCGAGTAGAATGCATTTCAATTTGCTTGAAACTCTTAACACATCAGGCGCATATAATATAGAATATTTAAAATACTTTCATAAGAGGAAACAAAAATAAATGAAAGAAAAGTAGAAATGCTTTACCAACAGAATAGGTTACAGGATTAAAGTCAATTTTACACAGCCGAGAAATATATATTTCGGTATCGAGTGCATATCCTGCTATTCGATTCATTACTACATACCCACATTGTATTATAATCGTAAGTTAAGTCATTCGACTACATTTTATAAGCTTAAAAACTTTTTACTTGGCTTTATAAATTAAACTAAACTTTCTGAAAGTCATACAATATATTTCCTTCATGTGACTGTATGCTTTTTACTACAACAAATAATATTTTAATCAATTTTTTTTTATGCTTTTATAACTGTTTTCTCTAAAGTGCTTTTTTTATTAATTTTGTACAGGCTAAAAAGGAGGGTTTGTGT
>UELU01140333.1:0-10705 GCA_900490025.1 Megastigmus dorsalis | reverse complement strand
TACGATCTTGAGGGTCAAGGATGGAAAAAAAACAAAAACTCTTTTCACATATATCCAAAATTCTTGCAACGTTTCGCCGGTATGCTACATCTTATAATACTAGCTATTGCTGTGCGCAACATACAACTTATCACAGCAGCGTCAATTCACGTAGTCAATTCACGTAGTCAATTTACGTAATCAAAAAAATCATTTTTGAGTAAATGGATTTTCTTGAATCAAAGAAATTTTTTTCTCAGTCTAGCATTCACGTTGTATTTTATCACATTCATCTTTAACAGTAAATCTTGTGTAGACTATGTAGAACATATTTGTGTAGGGTTTTCAGTTTAATAAAGCTGACGAGAAAAAATAGAGTGTAGGGAATTCCTGGTACAAAGATAATATGACGTGTAGAATTTCTAGCTGATCAATTTTATAAACAAAATGTGTAGAAAATTTCAGTGTACATATTATTGTACGGAAAAAAACGTGTGCAGAAAATTTTAATGTAGAAAATATTTGTGTAGGGTCTTCAGTTTAAATAAAATTCAGGAGAAATATTGTGCAGAGAATTACTGTGTAGAGTTTCTAATTCATCAGTCTTTGCCTTAAAGGTGTGTAGAAAATTTTAATGTAGAAAATATTTGTGTAGAATTTTCAATGGAAAAATATCGTGTAGAGTAATCCATTTAGAGAGAATATTTGTGCACAACTTTTTAACTCGTCAAATTTTAAGAAAAAACTCGTGTAGAAAATTTTAATGTAGAGAATGTTTGTGTACAATTTTTAAATTGATGTTACATTGATATAAAATTGGTGTAGTAAATTCTTGTGTATGAAATTTATGTGTATAATAATTTTGTGTATAAAAATATCGTTGTGTATAATCAGAATGTGTAGAGTGTAGGCGGTACCTGTAGAATTAATGCTAACGATTTTTATTATTATAAATAATTAATTAATATAATAATTGATTTGATGTAACATGTGTAGAAATTTTATTTTAATATATCATGATATAAGTAGTGTGAATACATTTATTGTAGTTGAATTAATTGAACATACAGTACTTACATATTATTTTTGGTACACTCGTGAAACAATTATCAATTAATTGTTATAAACAAACAATCTCAACAATGCTTTTATAGCATTTATTCTATAAGTATACCAAGAGCAGGTAGAGATCCATAAAATTAATTGAACTAATAATATTAATTGCAGGGAGAAAAAAAATGACATGGATGAGATTCAATCCAGGGCTCTGCAAAAATTAGTTTTAGTAACATAACGCAGCCCACACGACCAACCAATGGTTACTTTGTAAACTGACTGAAACCACTGGCATAAAATAAGTTTAACTATATATTTTTTTCGAGTTATTATAATTGGTGTACGTTTATTTTGTATATTTTAATTGTAAGAAATAATCGCGTTTTACCATAATTATAATCGATTTTACTACATACGTATTAGAATTTATGCAAATATTGTGATACATACAAAATTATTGAAAGAATTACCAAAGAAAGTGTGTATAGCTGTTAATCGAACAAATTATAAAAAAAATATTTCTTCGAGCCAGTGTTAAAGCTTAGAGCAGTTATGGAGCCTTAAGCATTATTAATTACTTTTCTACTACGAAAAATATTTATTATAAATACTTATTTATTTACTTAAAGTTATAACAGTGAATTTAAATTTGATCAAAATGTATCATACGATATACGTATCATATTTCCGCTAAGATTTTAATATTATTTAAAGGTTTATTAGCATTATTAAACCATTAGTAAAATTGTTATTATCTAGTTCTTGAGTCTGATGATGTTTACAGCCAAATTCTTTCGTACCGCATGCTTTGTCTTCATGACTTCTAATTTTACTGAGAATTTAGAGAAATATTTTAATATTTTATCTTTCCTTAGTGCAATGATAGAATTCACTGACTAATTTCTGAACGAAATATAAATTATATTAATAACCTCTATAAGCTATGGAAGTAAGGAGTAAATTGGATTAATAGCTACAAAAAATTATTTCAATAAATTTTTTATTGAAATAATTTTTAGATGATTTTTATAATATAGCTTCAGCTAGATATAAATGAAATTTATGAGTATTTGATTGGGGAAAATTAAATGCAATTAGATTTAGTTAACACATAAATTCACTATATTCTAACAAATATGTTTAGGGTTTGCAATTTGACGTTAAGTTTGAGACTTCAATAGGTTACAATTTTCACACTCCTCGTCATTCTGTATTTGTAATGCTTTCTATTTCGCATGATTAAAAGGATTATGAAGTAAAATAATTTAGATAAGGGAGAAAACAATGAAATTATTAAAATATTGTCCAAGTATGGAATTGTAATAGGTAGGGTGAATGCACCGCTTATGGCCTTCTTAGATTTTCATTGGGTAGATTGTAAAATCATTGCAGTCGTAAGTATAATTTACTGCAAAAACTATTTAAATCTCGAGTTTTATTTTTCAATTAACAATTTTAAAAAATTCATAAGATTTTTTGTGAGATAAAATATGAATTTATTAAATAGAGGTGCTAGATTAAATAATAATGTTGTTTTAAGAAAAAGAAGTCTTGAGATAGCCGAACCCGGTGCATTTATCCTATCCTCTGTCATTTGCCTTTTATTAACGTAACTGATTTTTTTAGGTACAAAGTGTGTAGTTTGGTGACGACGGACGGATGTTCTTCCGTTGAAAATAAATTAATATTTATTTAATAAAAATTTTTAACATTTATTAATATGTATTTTAACGGGCAATTCCTCCGTTACGAGTCTCTCTCTCCAGAATGTGTATAAATGTATTTGTATTAGTATGAATATGATTATAGGTGTCACCGGCGAGGAGAGGAGAGAAGGGGGCGAGGTCGCATGTGTAGGTAAGAGAGAGAGAGAGAGAGCATTGGCCCACCCCGCGCGCCGTGCGAGCGCCGCGGATGAGCAGAGACGCTCGACTATCGAGACACGCCGGACGCGAATTAGCACGAAAGAGTGAAAGGCGAACGTCCGAATCGTGTGTGTGAGTGCCGTGAGAGAGTGAGTGTGTGCGTGCTGGTACAGACTGAGCCCAGCACCATCCGAGCGACCTGCACGTGGTGCATTTTAGCAGCGAGTGAACGACCGTCCACGACAGGGCAAACGAGACGCCGTTCCCGCGCTTTCGACCATGGCTGAGCAACGAAATGTAAGTGCTAGCTCTTGACATCTCTCTCTCTCTCTCTCTCTCAATCTTGCGCCCTTTTCTCTCTCCGCGAGCATCGAATGCGACTGCGCAGGAGCGAAGTCTAATGTAAAATCAGTACTTTAGAATATACCTATTTTATCTTAGTTATGTTGTGTTGCTTGTTTTCCGCCCGTATCTATTCGTGTGTTGTGCTCGCGATTTCCAGGAAATCGGCGAGAGGTAGAGCGGCCGACGGGCGAGTGTTTCGGAGCAACACTCGGCCCCAACGTAAACCTTATTCTCATGCTAGCCTCGTCGTGCTTAGCCCGCAGATTAGCTGCAGCACAGGCGATTGACTGCATATGACTATGCGTAGATGAGATTCGGTAAATCTCATTATGTACGGAGATAAATTCCCCGTTACAGTATGTCTTTTAATTTATTTCCTTTTCCTAGCGACAAATTCTTGCGTTTACAATATTCAAAATCTGTGATAAAGCTTTATTTTAATAATTTTTGCTAAAAATGAAAAAATTATTACATACAAATCCTGTAAAATATAAGCGCACAATAAGAATTTATTGTGAACAATTATTTTAATAATCCTATACGCGAAATCATTTTATACAATAATTATTTTTATTAACTATTTACTGGTTCTACACAGATATGTTCTACGTAGTATTTTTTTTATATACTGTTTACTTATTCTACACGAAAAGATTGTATTTAAGATTCTACACAATAATTACATTTCTATATTATTATCGTTTCTACACGAAATGATTCCACACAAGAATTTTCCTTATACACATTTGACCAATTCTACGCAAGTATTTCTCCTTATAAACATTCACCGGTTCTACACAGAATTATTCTACACAATAATTTTTCGAAAATCATTCTACACGAATTTATTCTACACGAATTCGATTCTACACTTGCAAAATTAGTCTTTGCTTTTTCGAAAATCATTCTACACGAATTTATTCTACACGAATTCGATTCTACACGTGTAGAATCAATGTGTAGAATAACAATGTCTTATAAATAATTGTGTCAAATAAAGACTCTGTAGAATAATATTGTGTAGAATAACGATATTTGATAAATAATGAAATCGAATAAATACTGTGTAGAATAATATTGTGTAGAATAAGAATGTCTAATAAATACTTGTGTAGAATAAATATCATGTAGAATAATATTGTGTAGAAAAAATTTACGTCCAAGAATTGTGTCGAATATGACATTAAAATTGCAATTTTTTATTAATAAGATAACAAAAACATTTAAAATTGTTATAAAAGATATAGTTTAATAGCATTTATTAAACTTCTTGTAAAACTATAAAATAATATTTGCTTTTTCGAAAATATCGTATCATATATGAGGAAATCCATCGTAGTTTTAACTTTTGAAAAACTTCGATATTATCATTAGTTTAAATTACTTTTTATATCAACAATACGTTTTTTCTTCATAGTTTACATTATAGAAAGTACGTATTCCATAGATCATTGTTGTTCCTGTTATGAGCAGCGACTAAAAGTATAATTAGTTCAAAATCATAGAAAATGACAGCTTTTATTTTGTGACTTGCGCATATATATTTCACTGTTATTTATTTCATGATAACGCCGTTTTGAAAAATGTTAAAAATATTATTGTAAAAACTAGTTTTTACATTAAAATTTTCATATTTCATAAGACCGATCATATGCTCTGTGAGTGTAAAAAATGGGAAGCACAGATAAATATGTGACTCACTTTTTTCAAAAGATTAATATTTGAAAAGTTAATGTATTCATGTAAGCGCCGTGAACTAATTCGACTGACTCAGTTAATGGTGTCATGGTATACATAAAAAAACTGGCATAATTTATCATCCTTGCTATACTGTCATTCAAACAGTGAAAAACTAATTTAGATAAACAACGTAAAGATGCTACTTTTAATAAAATATTTTCAATATAAAATCACGGGTAGATGCATTTATTATGCGCAAATATTTTTTTACACTCATGTATTTCCTTATAAAAAAAAATGTATTTTAATTTTTTTTGTTTAAATATTCAAGTATTTTTCCAATTTTACACTGATTTCAAGATAAATATATTATTACATTGTATTTTCAAATACAAAGGTATGTATATGTGATTTTTTCCATGGTTTAATGCATACATTAATATCTTGAATTCGAATAATTTATTAAATAAAATGAAAAATAAGAATTTTTCAACTTCTTCTTTTCATATATCTCATTTGGAACTAAAGTTATTGCCAATTTCGTGATCATTGAATTTCAAGTGGTAAGCGTTGAGGTAAGCACTCTTTACCTTGCTGGTGCCGCGCTTGCTGTTTCCCGTATATCTCGTATTCTATGCGAGATATTGCGACAAATAAAAGTTCGTTTTGATGGAGAAGCTTTATATTATCGTATGAAACCATACAAATTCTTTACATTATGGATTTTGGACAAATGCAACAATCTAATCTTTAAAATAATAGTCACAAGTATGTGCTTTAGTTGTTTATAAGCTATTTTGCACTATTTAAATTAAGAAAATAGCGACGAAAGTGCATAATTTTTATTTGTCGCAATATCTGACATAGAATACGAGATATACGGGAAACAACAAGCGCGGCACCAGCAAGGTAAAGAGCGCTTATCTCGACGCTTACCCTTTGAAATTCAATGATCACGAAATTGGCAATAACTTTATTTCCAAATGAGATATATGAAAAAAACAAAAACGAGCGCATTTGTGATGAAAATACCAACAATTTAGTGTATTCAAAATGTAGCTATTTGATAATTTTTTACAAAATTTATAGCTTTTGGTACCGTAATTTATTGTTTAACAAAAAAATTTGTTTATTATTATTTTTTTTCTTGATAGACAAAACATTAACCTTTGAAATGACGGTTTATAAGCTTAAAAATTTTAATTAGAACCAAAGATACAAGTAAAAAAGTGAGCGCGCAGAGCGAAAACGGGACCTCGTTATACTAAATTTGCAATAACTTTTGATCTATCCAAAATTTAAAAAAGAATCAAAATTGCATGAATTTGTAATTAAAAAACAAACAAAATGGCGTAAACTAGATTATAGTAGCTGTAAACAACAAAAGATATAGCGATTTAAACTATTAAATTGTTAATAACAATTAACCCGACCACTTTTTAATCAATCGCCTAGCAGATTCGTCTTTAGCGGGTCAAAATACATAAAAAAAACACTTGGTGATGCCGGCAACCTCGATCGGCCCGAAAACCCCCGTGCCCACGAACTAAAAATAATTAAACATTTTTCAAACTATCCCTGCTAGAAATAATCGATTCAATATTATTAAAGTTCATTGAAACTCAATGAATGTCAATTAGGTTGTATACAAATATAATGTAATTTTTAAAATTATACTTTACATTCTAAATATAATATTACAATGTATTTTCAAATAGTAAGGTACATATATGTGATTTTTCCATGGTTTAATACATACATTAATATCTTGAATTCGAATAATTTATTAAATGAAATGAAAAGTAAGAACTTTTCAACCTAATGATAGTGCGTTGAGCTCTTATCCATTTCAATACATTTTAATGTGATTTAATCATTTTCTATGCATACTATACTAATTTATCTTTATTGCATTGAATCGAAATTAAATAAGTATCTTATCAAATATAATTTAATTACTATAATTAACATAGAAATGAATCGAGTTCAATTGCTTTGAATGGATACATTAATAAACGTATTTGAACCAGCATTTTAAACATAAAAATTGAATAGACATTAACAGCTTTAAATAAGTTCAGGAGTGAATGCTTTTTAATGAGAATTTTCAAGATTCGAATTGAATATCATTTGTAAGTGTTTTGAATATAATTATAATAGTAAATGATTTTGAATGAATCCATTTAACCCATTTCTTCCATTTTATAGTCGATTTTTATAATGTATTTCTGATTTTTCATCAAATACAAACGGCCGTTTTGAAATTTTCCAATGGAATTTTCAAAATTCTGACTTCAGAATCGTAAAGAGCGGACAATTTTACTTCGGATAAGTGCTATTGGTTATTACTATTTTCTTTTTTCGACAATTTTTTAGGCAAAAAACCAATCGACTATAAAATGGTCGATTGGGAAGAAATGGGTTAATATGAATTTCAAACGGCTTCAATTACTTTGAATACATATATAAGTACATGTTTTTGAATGACCATATCAAACGAAGAAACTGATCAATAGGTATTAATTTTTGTGAATAATAACATTAGTCAATAGTTTTAAATGAGCATTTTCACCATTCAAGTCGAATCGTTAAGTGTTTTGATTATTGTAAATGATTTGGACTGAATATATTGACTATGGAATATGAATTGACTTCAATTATTTTAAATTTGTGTATTAGTAAATGGTTTTAAATTATCATATTAAACGCAAAGCTAAAAAGTTATGTGAATTAGAATTCAATTGCGGTTGCCTATGCTTAAAATAAATTAATAAAAATAATAAAAATATTCATTATTAGAGTAAAAAATCTACTCTATAAGCATTTACAATTCTATAATATCAATTCTATAATATCTACATATATTTACATGTATCGTTTTGTGTGGAATTTATTATAATTTGTATATATGTTGATCAGGAGTTGCCAAGATCTTACCCTGATCCTTGTAATCAAAATCTTGATCAGGGCCTAATATCATCCTTAATACAATTTCTACTCAGGCAGATATCGAATCCAAAATAGTTGGATCGGCTATTTCTCTTGGCTCAGTCAAACCAAGAAATTCTTAAATAATTATTGTAATTTTTTATTACTAAGATAACAAATACATTTAAATTTATTATTTTAGATGTATTATTTTTTTTTGAAGTTTAAAAAATTCAAGTACTTTTCTAATTTTACTCCGATTTCAAGATGCTTTATGAATAATTTATTAAGTAAAATGGAAAAATAATAATTTTTCTACCTAGTAATAGATAGGAAAAATAAATTAAAAAAAAAAATTGCCCGTAGGTAGGATTGAACCCACGTTTCTAAGTTTTCAGCCGTGATGGCGCTGCGCTTCCTGAGTTTTCGGCCGTTTTGGCGCAGCGCTCCCCTCCACAACTTGTCTCTCCCCACCACGCTTATGCGCATGGGGGATAGCCATGCTATAAGCGCGTCGACTCATGCACGCGGCGCGTGAGGTCTACGCCTTTATCGCATGACTCGTCCACGCTTGAACGCAGGAGTTTTTATGCGTTATTCGCGTGTTTGTTCTCTCCGTGTAGGCATTCACGAGTGGCTCCCAGCAAATCTGCCCGCAGCTGAAACTGCTGCTGCCGCAGGCCGGTCGAACACAAGGGGGATTGTCCTGCGTCTTTCTACTCCGGGTGCACACAACATGCTCATCGTAAAAGCATCTAAATTAAGGGTCCGTAAGTGCAATGATATTTTTGGAGAGGGCGGTAGCGTAACGCCTTATTTACCTGCTCTTTGGCCGAGACGTTTGCATCTTCTGTTTGGCAAGGCCTATGATACCTTACCACTAGAGTCCGTAATTTTGTATTCAACAAAATATATAAAGATAGAGATTTATTTTTGGAAAAGACTTTCTGTCACCACCGCAGTAATGATGTAAACATTATCCAGATGCTGTCAGCTTTTTTTTGAAATTCAATCGAAAAAAAATTTATCCACTATTATCGCGGTATACAATATAGATGTACGTGCTAGTGTGGGCAAAGGAGACGCCATCTTGATTTACCTTACCATGTACATCTATATATACCGCATGGATAATAGCAGATTATTTATTTTTTCTCGGGTAAATTTCGAAAAAAATGCTCTGATACCACCTGGGTAATGTTGTAAATATTATGTGATTTTAGTTTCATCAAATTCTGTCCGAAATTTTCGGCGACAAAAATCTCCGTGAATTCTGTATACAGTTTTATAAAACTGAAATCTCATAATATTTCCAATATTACCGAGGTGGTGTCAGCGTTTTTTCGAAAAATTAATCTCTATTTTTATATATTTTGTAACGGGGCAGGATTTACAAAGTCAAAATACCCGGACTCATCCTCGTTGTCTATCATCAAGACCGGGAGTCCGTCTCAATTCCTTCTCAAACCGATGCTCCTGTCGCATCACGTTGACGATATGCGCCCTATGGAAAAGAATATAGTGCTTTCCTATAACTGCGACCATCAAGACTTATACGCGTATGCTGTTGCTCTGTGGTGCACACTACGCCAACTTTACCACATATCCACACATAATGCTTTTCTATGGCTGCATCCCTAGATTTCTACTCATGGAGCTGCAAATCCGTCGCTAGGAATGTCATTTTCATGTGACTCAGAGACAGTTGCGCATGTCCGTGTATCTCCGTGTACCGGCACAGTTAAATTTTTTTTGGAAAATGTAAAAATTTTAAAATTCTGTCGCCGGAATCTGAAAGAGCACGCTCGAAAATAGTGGGTTATGAATTTTCATGAAAAAATTCCATCGCTTCCATAGTTTTTCATTCACTGAAAGTCAGTGTCCTCAAAAAGTGCAATTGTGACGTTAAAGGGTTAAGTTTAAAAAGCGTATTGAAAATAATTTTTACAATTTTCGAGTATTTATTTTGTTTCTCAGAACCTAAACATACATGTACAAAAAATTGAAAAAATAAAAAAGTTGCCTTTTTGATCCTCTAGACGATAGTATTTTTTTAACTTAATTTCCGTAACTTTGAAAATTTCGTCACAGAATCGATGCGTTCAATTTAAGTGTTTGGGGTTGGGCTAACTGTTCTTAAAGGGCTAGTCTAGTTTCTCGGGCGGAAAATGGAGGTGACTTTCCAGGACTCATACAAAAGAAATCATGCGGTCAAATATTTTAAAATTTTAAGGATATATTTAGATACTATTGACAACTTAAATCACAAAATTTCATGAAAAAATATCGACTGCTAGCCGAGTTATACGCTCCGACGTCGAGTCACCGAAAAATGAAGTAGTAAATCGGCTGCAGTTGTAGAGGTCCTCAGAATGCCAGTATCTGAAAATTTTTTATTTCACGTTAAACTAGATGACTTTCCCCGTACCATGAACTTGGATCCTTTGAAAATATTGAAAATAATAAAAATGACAGCGTTTTGAAAAAAAAAATTCAATTTTTCACAAAAAAAAACTCGTTTTTTGCTCGGCAAATTTGTATTTTTTGAAATATCAAAAATATCCTAGTTCATGGTATGTAAAAACATGTTACGAATATTCGTGCTGTTTAGACTTAAGCATCTGTATGCGAAGCTCAGAAATTGTATTAACTTCGGCAAAGCGCTTTTCACACGAATACGTATAGTTTTTCCATGTCCCTTTTTGAACGCGTCATACATCTAAGATTTAAATTTACGATGAACCGATGCATCAAGAGCCCACGCGGCAACGGGCTGTTCTTTATTGTTATAGTCCTTAGCAGACTTCTAACATGTGTTAGTAATTAACAAAATCCGAGGAACGCATTTTAGT
>UELU01140332.1:886-12105 GCA_900490025.1 Megastigmus dorsalis | reverse complement strand
TATATATATATATATATATATATTTATTGCATACATATATTTATACTTCGAGTAGATGAATCTATGTTGACCTTCCAAGAACTGTGACCTTGATATTACTTTTTGAGGTCAATCAAAGATCAAGGCAAATACATTTATGAAAACACATTTTTCAATTCTGTAATTTGAAAGAAGGGAAAATTTACATTCTAAATCACATTTCGTTTTGATTGTGACATTTATATGGCCAAATAAAATACTATAACATAACCTAGGTGAGTTTAAATTGGTTTTCGCTTACGCACACGCTTTTCAAATGATTGGTGTAAAGGATTTCTGCCACGTTTTTGCCCTCCCGAATTCGTTTCCCGTTTCATCATCCATCAGTAATCTACAAACATATTATTGCCCCAGTGACCTTCGAATCGACGTTTAAGGGGGGTTTATACCTAAAAATTTTTTTACGTTAATTCACCTAAACCAAAAAAAATTATAATAATTAGTAAAATTTCCACATAATATTCTAAAAGTATATTGGATCCCTCATAAAATGAGCTCTAGTAGAAGTCAGTTTCAAAAATTTGGCTTTGGCGTAACCTACAGGTCCAACGGATTGATCAATCTTAATGTAATTGGTCTTAAATTGTTTGTAATTGATGTCATTATGGTGTGAAGAGTTGTACAAAATTAAAATTTTTTGATTAAATAATAAAATGAGTTCAAATACTGCATAAATTCATAAAATTTCTTCAATTCTACAAGCAGTTGTCCATAGCAGCCAGTTTTTACAAAAATGACATCTATTTCTCTCTTAAAACGTTGTCTTTTCAATATTTTGTGAAAAATCTGTCCAATACCATTTTTGTCAGCTTTGACTTGTTGTAACTGGGAGCAAATGTTCTTGAGTCAGTCTCCTTACTCTTCTTGCCTCCAAAGAAATGGCAAGCATCTTCCGCACAGCATGAACTTCTATCATCACTAGTTTGCACTCAACGAATGCAAGAGTGTCCAGGCATGATTCCGAACACTTTCATAAAGCTGGTTCTTCCATCATAAAATATTGGAATTGGAAGTATTAAACCAATTTTTAAAATATTCAATTAACTAAAAGAAGTTTTGGAAGATGTCTCCACACAAAGTTATTAAAACTTTTATAGTTATTTTGGTTAGAATTATTTTTTGTAAATAAATAGATGAAAGTTTATCTACTTATTCACTCACCAACTCACGAACTCACGATTGATCTACGATTAAAATTGTAGTTTGATTAAAAAATGCTTTTCGGTCCAAATGGGGTAAAACCCTCTGGTCTCAATAAACTGTATTCTATTCAATTTTATTATCTCTTCCTCTCTCTCTCTCTCTCTCTCTCTCTCATTCCACTCCCTAGTAGAAAATTATGTAGTTACATCAGGGCGTCTCGCCCCCGAAGAAGAGATAAAGAGAATGTCTAAAAGACAAGCATTGTGGTTTCGAAATCGACACATTAGCGATTTATGCCATCGTATAACCATTGTTGAACTGTAAATTCAAAAGAATTCTACAATACTTTGCATTCCTTTTTTATACTTATGAAATACTAGTTTATTAAGTCTTTTTACTTGTATGAAACTTTTATCGCAGCAAAAGATTTTTGAATACTAAATTTAATACATGTCAAATTCCATGAAAAATATGCCTTAATTCGAAACAGTTTCATCGAAATTTCATATTGCATGCACGCTCTTATTTTAATAATTTTATCATTATATGGAGTAAATGACCATTATTTCTTCTCAACTTTGGACGTTATAACTTTTTATGAAATCATCTCGAATTAGGCATATTTTTCATTGAATTCTTAATATATTTACAGATGGAATACTTCGAAAAGATTTCAGCTGTCTTGCTCATGATGATGGCTGCCCAAATACTGACGAGCATATAAATATTGAACACCAGGAAAATGAACACGAAGACGACACTAATTCAAGTAATTTCAAATTTTTAAATACTTATAGAAATATGCATTAAAGAACGACGGCGGGGCGCCATCTCTATATTACCGACTCTGCGCAAGTGCAACTGAAGTCGTGCAGCATTAGCATGAAATTTTTGTAGAACGCTTTCGACGATATGCTCGTCAGTTATTGCCTCATCCTCTCCTTGTTGATGCTGCTCGTCGGCAGAGCTGTCATCCGTGTTCAGAAGACTCACATTACCTTCGTCATTTTCCTCTGAGAATTTTCTTTTCGCCGAATTCTTCTCAGCTCTTCGAAAGTGAAGATCGCGTTCTAAAACCTGCTTATACTTTGACCACTTCTCCCTGTCATCTTTGCAGACTAATGAGTTCAATATATAGTTCATTTCTGCATCTAGCCTGCTAGTTATCGTGACGGGTGTCTATACAGACTTTAGCCCACTATTTGCAAGCGAGAGACGAATGCGATTCAAACTCTCTTGAGTTATGTACAAGGATATTTTGTGAATCCAGATTGTTGTCCTAGTATCATAGATAAAATTTTCAGGTCTCCACATATTTGCCATTTATGTTCCTCGTATTTTAACCTGGTTTTAATGTCATTTTAATCAAATTTAAAGCAAATTTTGACTTTTCGCAGTTTTCAGCCTTTTCACCGCGGTATGGTGGGTTGGAATTTCATTAAAAAAAAAATTTGAAACTGGTTATCGATATATTTTTTTCCGTAGAACTCGATTCTGAGGTCAAAAAAATTAAATTTTTCTTTATTTATTTTTAATCTAAGATAAACCATGAAAAAATCGAAAAAAATGAAGTTTTTCATGGAAAACCCCCAAATATGTAGCTGGACCCTATTTTTTTTATTGCAAATTCGGATTCAGCGTCGAAAAATACACAAGAAATTATAGGTCTGATTAACTGCACAGACCTTTCCATTTTTTTTGTGGGCCTGTGTAATGATCAGTTTCTGTCTGAGATCGCTCGCCCGCTCGCTGGATTCTGTAATTCCTTCGCGGAATTCAACATTTTTACCAAGTTCCTTGTAACCGAGCTGCTACATACTGTAGTAGAGAATTATGTGCTCGAAACCAATGTCGCTCATGCGATCGCTATACTTTAAAAATTTCTTCACAAACTCCGATTTGCCACACCCTGTCGGACCGGCAGACATAGACATTCATGGATGCTTTCAGCGTGTATCCATAACTGACTGACTGAGGAGGACGCTCTTTCATGCTGCAGTACTTATGGGGGTCCCCGCATCCGCTCATGATTTGCGACGAGCACTCTCGATCTGCGACTCCCGCAAGCGCAAAAGTGAGCTAATTCGCTGCACTCATTGTTCGTCAGCGCTTCTGATTCGCGGCTCACGGATCGCGACAATGAGCTGATTCGTGAATCCACGCCAGCGACTGCTTCTGTTACGCGTGCAGCGAGCTCTCTCACTCCGTTCCTGTGCTGATATAACAGACACGGCCGCTGTGGACACTGAGAAATTCAACTTCGCGAGTTTCCAATGTGTGTGCAAATCTTTTTTAAAAACAACCTCTCTCTCCCATATAAGTTTATTCCTTGCGCTTCTCAAGTTTCTCGAGTGTTATAATTTGATACTTTATTTCCGTCGCATTGACATGGAAGTTTCGAGAATTCACCATATTTCTAGAAAAGTAAACATTGTCTCGACGTCTGATATTATTTGCATGTGGACACTCACATTTTTGTCAGCGTATGTTCTTGTGAAACGCGGCCGCGACTCTATTAGAGCATGCTCTGTGCGACGAGCTCGTTTTCACCCATTCTATTCATGCGACCAATCAAACTACAGTAGTGTTTCGTTCTTGTAACCGTAGTAATAGCTCTCCCTCAGTCCCACGAAACATCTATTGCTGTAGACTGGTCGGCAAGTTTTTGTCTCATTTTGCGTTAAAACCTCGTGCAAATCGGTACGTATGATGGCTAAAGAGTCTAAAGAAATGTCGCTTCTATCGCCTTTTATCATTTCGCAAATTAACTTTTTTGCCATTCGCGTAGTTCAGCCTGATCCCTTTTTCCTTGTACACACATTCCGCGACTGTCGGGTTTTTTATATTTGAAGCCGTAAAACTTTGGCCCACCTGATACAAAAGTTGTGATGAACATATCCACGCCCTTCTCTAATAACACAATGTGTAATAATAACTTTAATAACAATGTTTCACTTACTTGGTTAAACAATTTCCAGCTTTATCTAGTGCAAAATTGAAAGAAGGAATATTTGATGGACCTCAAATTCGTAAGTTATTAAGAGATGAATCATTCGTTAACACAATGTCCTAGAAAGAACGAGCTGCATGACTGAGCTTTAAAAGCGTAGTTGAAATTTTTTTGGGTAATCACAGGAGTGGAAACTATAGAGAATTGGTAGTCGAAATGCTCAAAAACTATGAGAAATTGGGCTGTTTGATGAATTACAAGTTCCATTTTCTCGATTCGCATCTTGATAACTTCCCACAAAATCTTGGAGATTACAGCGAAGAATAAGAAGAACGCTTTCAAAAAAAAATTTTTTTTTTAAAAAGAGAGAACACTGACAATAATAAAAAGCGCAAACGCAATCCACTTCACAGGTCATTTGAGGATAAAAGAGTAAGGAAGAGCAGATTGTCTTAGCTTATGGAGTTATCGGGTTATGGGGACAATCGGATTTTATTGGGCAATATCCGGGGTTATCGAGGTAAGGTCCTGAGGTATCTAAGGGTCGTGGGATTGAGTGGTTATGGGATTTTAGAGATAGTTTTACAGATTATGCAATGTATTTGATGGTTTTGGTGGATTTTGAGGTATTTCTTGAGGTTAGAAAAAAATTCTGACGTGTAGGGTTTAATTGGGTTACGGATTTTTTTTCAGCGGGAAAAAAATACCTGGAATTCATGGCGCGTTTTAACGAAATTATATAGTTTACTACACGAAACACCTGAATTATACGATACATTTTCTACATTTGACCTTCCTCTGACCTTGATCCTGACGTGACCGGGTCAAATTGACCACGGATTCGGCGACCCCAAAAACATATAGATATACCAGTTAACTTTGTTTGCGATTTATTTTCTGAATTTGACCTTGGCCTGACCTTGACCCTGACGTGACCGAGTCAAATGGACCACGGATTCGGATTCAGCGACCCCAAAAACATTAAATTCACGTGGACTGGTCTACCGCGCAGGAAACTTTTTTGTTGTGGGCCTGTGTAATTCATCAGTAAGTTCGTCTAGCATTGCGTCAATCGGTAAATTGCCCTGTATGCTATTGCTGATATAAATGACAGAATCCGTGTCGTAGTATAGTGCTCGTTCATCTAACTCGATTAAATATTCGAATAACTTCAGACGTACTTTTGCAATAATGAAAGCTACAACGACGACACTGATACAGTTTTGTAACGCTATTCGTCATATAGAGTTTTATCGTTAATTGACAAAAGGCTCTTCACCTCGACTTCTACACTGTTAAGTAACTCCGTTAATCTTTGCTGTTCCGTAATGACCTCCGTTTTCGGCATATTTTCGAGCTGCGCAATCTTTCCCCATAGTGAGATTGAGCATAGCTTTGCCACGGATCCCAGATCCCCATTGAAGTAGACTTCGTTCCTGTCCAGGCTCGTAATGCAGACCGTGATACAGTCTAGTAGCTAACCAGATGCCAGTATTTTCTATTTAAAATGTAATTGGAAAATGTCCCACCGCTGTGGGTTGCTGAGCTATATTGGGTCATCTCGTACTGCCATATTTCATACACGTTTACAACAGTATAACCTAATTCCACAGCTTTTTTAATTTCTTCGAACACCCATGTTTCTCGCAGATTTCAGTCTTGTGCATTTTCGTGAGGACAATCATCTTACAAAATATCCTCGCAGCATGAACGACACAGCGGAAACAGCAATTTACCATGTATTCTAACATGCTAGACTAAATGATACAAATTTCTCGGTGGTAGCATATCAGACATGATGAGGTCAAAAACACTGGACACATGTCCTACCCATGATTTTTTCACATTTTTGTGCACCGACATCCAGTTGTGAATGGCCGATGGGATATTTTGGGGTAAGGCGAACACACGTCGACGTACTTTTACAGTATTGCCTGTACGACCTCCAAAAAATGCTTCGCGGGGGTCCAAGGGATTTCTGTTCACGAAATCAATATTATTTTCAACAAATGTCTTATTTCATCGTTGCTTGTCAACTCTTGGTTGTACAAGCATTCCCACATCTCGATCAGCTGATAATTATATGTAATAATTTTTTCAGAAGTGGTACAAGTTTTCTCGTATCTATCGTCCATCGATTCATCGTAAATCAAAATACCATCTCGGTTCACTCTGTAGCAGCGATTTAATATCAAAATCTATTACTTACTCGTGTCACTCGAGTATTATGAAGTTTCGAGGAATTCGAAACATTTTCTTGATACCAGTCGTACGATCTTACATACGCGTGTCTGTTTCGCCTTTGTAAGGGAAATTTTATACTTTCTCTCTCTCTCTTTAAAAAAGTTTGTTGCGCTATTATATTTCAGCTACGACTGACAAGTATCCAAGATGTTTTCTTCTCTTCATTTGCATAAAATCTCCGGGATCAGTCGCCACTTAGCTCTCGCACGGTCAGTTTTTATTTGCTCGTTCGTTAT
The DNA here is from genome assembly GCA_900490025.1 of Megastigmus dorsalis. NCBI lineage: Eukaryota > Metazoa > Arthropoda > Insecta > Hymenoptera > Megastigmidae > Megastigmus > Megastigmus dorsalis. The sequence goes on along the minus strand of UELU01140332.1, from coordinate 5,493 downwards.
GTTTTAGGAGGTAAACCCCCCAAGTGTCGGTGACATTGACCAGGTGGTTCAAGAAGAGCCGAGTGAATCGGCCTTCACACCGCTTGTGCCACAAAAGGTAGTGGATATAATGGCGTCCCGTAAAAAGCAGGCTTACCCTGTAAAAATGGACAGAAGAGGCTGTTTCGTGCGTGTGCTGCTGTGGAAAGATCATTGGCGATTTTATCTCTCTCTCGCACGTGTAACTCTTTCTTCTTATTAGAAATGCTGACATTAAACAAAAGTTGGAAAAATTTTACGAGATGCTCTTGAACATTCAGTCGCCGTTTAGACTTCTTGCCTGTCCGCGAATGCTAGGAATCTTTATTCAAAATTTCGTATCTCGGTCGGGAGAAATAGTCACGAATCGACATTGACAAAACGTTTGACAGTATGACTATGGTGCGTGTGCTAGAAAGACCGCGCCTTATTTAAAGGATCGTTAAACCGAGGTTGCAGCGAGGGTCTAAGTTTTTATACTGTCCCACAAGTTTTTATAGAAAAAATTTTCGCAAGCCCTGACGATATGCTTTTTGTAACGGTGGCAGGGTATGTCCCAATTGTATTTGTGTTTAAGTAATATTTTTATTTAACAGTTGTATTTGTGTATAAGTGACAAAGTGATAAGTGAGCATGGTAGAGGAGGAGAACTTGGACCTCGAGGCTGAGTGGCCCTGGCATTTCGAAATGGGAATTGGATTTTTCATCCTTGTCCAGGAGGCTGTCGAAGGCTCGGGATACTACTTCCTCGATGAATAGAAAAGGTAAGTGTCGTTTTTTCTTATTTTAATTTATATTTTAAGAAAATGATAAGCGAGAGAGAGAGGCGCTCTGTCTCCACGAACCAAGCATTTGTAATTCTGCTCTTGCTCTCTCTCTCACTCTTTGTCTTTCATACTTCATTTCGTAGTGAATGGCAAATTAAAACTAAAATTAAATGACCATTGGCATTGTGTTAAATATACCCGCATTCGCTTTCTCCAATGTAGAATTAAAATTGAAATAATTTCCACAATATTACACCGGAGTTTTTAAGACGTATATACTAGAATAAATTGAATCAAAAACTTTGAGGCTCGATATCTCGGAAACTATTGGAGATACAGCGGAAATAACTGGATTTTGGTTCTTTATTCGGAGAAGCAAAATCTCGGTGTAATATCATGGAAATTATTTCAATTTTAATTCTTTATTTTAGCAAGCAAATGTGGGAGTATTTAATACAATAGTTTTTACAATGCCAATGATTATTTGAAAATTTGTTTCAGCCCGTAACGGCTTTTGATGATTACTACAAAATTGAATTCTATATTTTTCAACTTTTACGAAGTTATCAACGACCCGTTGCTGAACTAATGTATGATCTAATAAAAATCCATTAAATTCATGAAGTCGTTCATTCATCCTATATTTAACATAAACGTTTCATGTTACTCGTCAATTAGAATCTTCATATTCATTAACATTACCAATATAACTTTATTTAACTTTAAGTTTTACAAATTTTACATTTACAAATGTATTGTTCCTTAGCCTATTTCCTTCTGGTTGTCATCCAGCATTTGTCCTCTTTCTCTATTCTAAAATACTTCATTTTCCTATTTGCCTACTCTCGGTCTATTTTATATTTCTTTTTCTTTTTTTATCTTGCCTGCTCTCTTTCTCATCCTATTTTTTCTAATGTCTTTAATCAACTCTTCTCTCTCTTCTTTATTCTTCTTCCTTGACTTCTTCCTTTCCTTCTTTCTGTCTCGTTTTGGGCAGTTATACCTTCCTTCCCTTTGTCTCTTTTCTCTCTCACTCCTCCAATATTTTCCTTTCTTTTTCTACCTTTTTCTGCTGGTGTTTCTCTTCTTTGATTCCTAGCCTTGCTCTTTTTTATACCTTTCGTCTAACCAAGTCCTTCGTTCTCTTTTATTCTTCTATTTTGTTTTCTTTTTCTCGCGCTTCTTCTTCTCTATGCCTCTTCAATCTCCTTTGCTTTTATTATTAGGTTACACCTTTTTTAAACCTTTTTCCTCTTCTTCCCATACCAAAATTATATCCTCTCCAATGTATATCTTTCCGTATGCTACTCTTACATGTTCCCATTTATATTTTCCTGATTTCATGCCTTTAACCGCTACTTTTTTATTTCCTCTAATTCTCCTCTGCATTTCTCTTTCCTGTTGTGTTAGATCCCCTTCTATATATACCCTGGTTCCTTTTAACTTTTTTTTACTCGCCATAATTTTCATTTTTTCACTCCTACTTTCACATTCTATTCCTGTCATACTTTTCTTTGTCCTTATTTTCCATACTCTTTTTATTTTCGGATTAATTCCCAACTTTTCTTCAAACCACCTTTTGACTCGTTCTTCTATCTTACACTCGTCGTCCCAATCTTCAATCCCTGTTATAATTACATTGTTTTTAATCCTTTTGCTTTCATATTCTTCTGTATGTTTCTTGTAATTTTCCATCCTTTTTTCCTAGTCCTTCATCCTTTCGTCTTCATTTTTCCATTCCGTTTTGCACCTAATCTCGTATCCTTCCCATTTTTGCTCTAGTTTTTCCATTTCTTCCTGGCATTTTTTTACCTTTTCCCCTAACTCCTTTGTTTGTGTCATTCCTTTTCCTCTCCTCCATACGCTCTTTTATCTCCTCTCTTTCTTCCTGTATTTCTTTTAATACGTCTTTCAGTATTTCCCTCGCCTTTTACATTTTTTCCCTTGCCTCTTTTCCTGTCTTTATTTCTCTTTTCATTATTTCTATTATTCTATAAATCCCATTTCTCAATCTGCCATCTCCCTTACCCATCATTTCTCTACTCCTTTCAAACCTCACTTTTCTATTCTGAGCTTTCTCTGTTCCTTCTTCTCTTATTGTCTTTATCTTTCTTTCCCAACTCTTTTACAACCGAAGGTTTTATTACACTTTTCGTTATTTTGTTCACTAGCACTCAACTTTTCCTCTAAATTCACTTTCTACACTATTTTTCCGAGCTTAGACTCTCTACACGTATTTACTGGACGACGGCCTTCTTTTTTCTCCATTACCAATATAACTTTTACATTTCGTCTACTACAAACATTTCTTTTCAATAAAGTATCATTCTACCCTCAAGTTCTATGAGGATAATCCAATGGATAGATCATTGGTTCAACAATTGGGTTCATGGAACTCAGAACCTGGAAAGATTGCTCATTCGTGCTACGAGTAGATACATATTGGAAATAGTTTTCTATAAAGGTTAAAAGATAAATTTAAACAATCCTAAGTACTAAGTATAATTATTGGTATAAAAACAGTATTACCAATTTTTCACCCGTAATTATTTCAGCTTTAATGTTATTTAAATAATTTTGTTATTTTTAATCTAGCTCTATTACATAATCCATCAAATATACTTAAATTTAAAATTAACATGACAATTTCTATGAAAACTGCAGCAACTTCATTTGTTCTTTGAAAATTATATATAATTCTATCATATCCTGGTAATATATTTGAACTTGAAATTGAAACAGTATGGCGCATTTACTGCTGCGAGTATATTTACTATATTAGCATTAAATGAGGCAAATGAATCGAAACATATAATTTCTTATACATCTAAAAATAAATTACATTAATTGTCTGATCCATCGAATAATTTTATCTAAATGAACTGCATCATGTCATTAATGTATGCATAAAACACTAATATCTCCTAAATAGTGCTCTTGAAAAATTACATTTTGACTAATATGATTTCTTGACTAAATTTAATCGCATTTTCTATTTTAATTTCATTGAAACGAAGTTGAAATTTGTCTTTAATTTCTCTATCATTTGTGCGTAGTCTTCTATGTCGTCAAACTCTTTCAAAGGTTGAGCATTCACATGTTTTCTACGCAATGCTTCCAGTTCTTCTACGAATACTTCTACGCATTTTAAAGATGATACAATAATCTTCTAAGGCAAAAGATATAGATTGATAAAAAAAGACTTTTCTTTACATCGTAATCACAGATCTTGACACCTGAAACCTAAATTCATTGAATCTGCAGTTCGACTTTAAAAAATAAACATACTGACAAGATAATCAAAGGTTTAAAGTGTCGATATCTGAAATGCGAGGAAAGAAATTTCTTATTTAAAGCATTTAAATATTTTTTCTAAAAAAGCTATGTAAAATAAAAAATAAATATTAAGATTATGACGTTGAATCACTTTCGTTTCTAATTTACTGCTATTCTCACTTGCTCTGTCAGAGTGTTCAAGTCATTTTAATAATAGACTTAAACGTTAAGCGTATAAAGGATGAATGGATTCCATCATATTGGCTATATACCATTCCATAGATCGCGAAATTCTAAGAACCACGTATCTTCCTCGTTTTTCGATCTGGCAAGTAGTTTCCATTGAAATTTATGCGCAGCGTAACTTTTGACGCTGTAACTTTTTATCTCAACCTCCTTGTTTGAAAATAAAATAGATATATAGGTGCTAGTGAGTAAAAATTAAATTTGTATTGCTAAACTCAAAAATACCTTTTTTTTAAATTCAGTGCTTAAAATATATCCGTCAAATGCCACTTCATGGCGGAGGGGTTTTAGTGGATATGC
>UELU01140329.1:0-27851 GCA_900490025.1 Megastigmus dorsalis | reverse complement strand
TGTGTGTGTGTGTGTGTGTGTGTGAAAGAGTATGTGAGAGAGAGAAGGGGTTTATATGCGCGCGTGGGTCTTTTACGAGCCCTGGGGCTGTTTGACTTCTGAGATTGGCTTGTAAATTTGCGCTAAAGGCCTGCTGACAAACGTCTGTATTCGGAGCAGATCTGCTTTTGCCTTTGCTTCTTTCTTTCTTTCTGTTTTTTTTTTTTTGTTTGTCGGAGCCTTGCAGACACCGCGAGCTTTTGCAAAATGTTTATTGGTTTTTTTATTACGGCGCTGATTGCGTATATGCCGCGCGCGCGCGTATTTAAGGAGATGAAGACGTTCCTAATGAAGGCGAAATGTATTTTGCGTATCGTAACCGGAGGTGAGTTTATTTGCTGATGTAATTGTCGTTATGGGCTTCGCTGAAACGCGCCGTCGTCGTGGACTGTTGAATATGGTTGAGAAGCTGAGCTGAAGCGAATGGCGAGGGCAAATGTTCAATAAAACACGATATTATTGCGGAATTCGTTATGTAACGCGCGCGCCCGATAAAATTCCGTTTTTATGCTTTTATTTGGTTTTTCATAACTCGCTTCATATAGTCGATGCGAGTTAAGCGAAGTTTATTCACCCTTTAACAATGAATACTTTACATTGCAATTCGAAGTGGATATTGTTTCGTTCTCCGAGAATTTAGATGAAACGATGTACATATATTGATTAATTGCATGTATATTAGTTCAAAAAATCCATCGTCCGACGAAAGAATATCCGTGCAATCCCAGGAAACAGCGTATATAGTTCGAAAATGATCGTCTCTATATCTTCCATCTGAGAGGGTGAAACAATAACTCGTGCATGCAAGCTCGTTAAGCCGCGCGCTCGCGATGAGTCAATCATTAGCCGTCCAGAAGTGAATCTGCGCTGATCCGCTTTTAGTTTCCGAAGCCCCCCCCCTTCCCCTCGAGTACATCCCGATACATCCCCGACCCTTATCCTCGCCACTTATCGACAGACCCGCGCGCCTGCACACACTCGTAATTAAAACGAACCCCATATATACTCTCGCGCGAGCACACATCTCGAGCTTCTCCTTTATTTCTTCGCTCGTCGGCTGGTCCGGTCGCCTCTTATCGCTCGGTCTTCATCGATTTCGGAGCGACTTCCCAATAAGCAGCAGCTGCGGCAGCTCTTCGTCAGGTCCTCGGCGCTCGTCTCCTCTTCTTCCTCGTGCGCAACGCGAAGCGGACACGCGGACATCATCCCTGTATAATAGAGGCTGCGCAGAGTCTCTTTTTCTGCCTCGGCATGTTTCATTAGCGCTGGGCTGCTGCTGCTGCTGCTGCTCCTGCTTCTGCCAGACAGAAAGATTCCTTTTTCTCTCTCTCTCTCTATCTCTTTCTTTTCTTTTTTTATCTCTTTTTACACTCGCTCTCTCTCTCTCTCTCTCTTTCTCCGCGCAAACGAAGCGAGATAGCCGCGACGCGCTTTATGGGCTTCGGCGCTCTTCGAGGTGGTGTGCTCCTCTTATTCTTTCTCTTTCTGTCGTTCGATTTACTTCTTTCTCTTTTCTTCGTAAGTTCTTTCTCTTCTTTTATTGAGTTACTTTTTGGTCCCTCGTTTTGTTCTCTGCTTGTGTGTTACGAACAGATGTACACTCGGCTGTACAAGTTTGAAATTTATTTTCTATTTCTGTACGGTGTGTCTCTCGCTGATTTTACAATCTTGTTCGAAAAATCGCTGGTTCGTGGATGATGTACGGCACGAAATTTCGTGTAAGCGAACAAGTTTTTAGAAACTAAACGATCATAAATTTACAAAGTCCATACTAAGAACGATAATTTATAGAGCAATTCGTATATACATCGCCAATAAGTTTGTGCGCTCGCAAAGAAGCCATGGAAATCATCAATATCCATTATCGTTAAACTCGTCTAAATCAGCAGCTTCATAAGAATCCAATCTCTCATAAGGAAAAACGCACCGCGAAGCGCCAATGCTCGTTGTTTGAAAATTACTCGCGTCTCGGCCAGTGTGGCTTCCTCGTCTTTTACCTTTTCAAAGCCACGCGCGTATCTCTTCCTCTCTGCACATTTTATCATCGCTAACAGGTACGTCGTTTTGCTCGACCGCGCTTACTCTCCTCCCAGTCTTTAGGTATATAGTATATATGTACCTGCAAGTAGAGCTTCCTCCCGTCGAGTTCACTTCCTGCTCATGAAATACTACCGTCTTAACATGTACTATACCAGTCATAGGGAACGAGAGATAGATAGATAACTCTTTATTTTATTATAAAGTAAAAAATACAAAATATTCATATAAAATAGCAAATAATATATACATTTGATTTTCAAAACATTTGGTATGGTATAGTCATCACAGTCGTTACATTAAACATTATAAGTGTATATATATATATATATAAATCATTCTTTGGTATCTATCACGTCATACATATAAAATAAAACAACACAGATAATATATATACATAAATCGGTCGAAAGTCATTATTTTTCGAGCAAGTAGAGAGAGAGAGAGAGAGAGAGAGAGAGAGAGAGAGAGATGGTATAATAAGAGAGGAAAAGCGAGTTGGCTATATATTTATCGGCGCTGCGGATATCGAGATCTCAGGATCTGTTCATTAGTCCTAATATACTCGGAGCTGGCAGTGATTGAAGCTCCAGACCGATTACCACCCACTCGTTTCATCTTGATATTCTCTTTTTTAAGGGTGCAACTTAACAACGACGCACGACTCGTGTATATATAACTTGCGATACGTGTCTCCTTGCTTTCTCTCTCTCTCTCTCTCTCTCTCTCTTCCGTCGGGGCATTGATATTCGATACACCGAGAGAGGGAGAGGAAAAATGTAAGAGGGTGTAGGGTTGTACCAGCTGTGATTTTTGTTACGCTACCGCGAGATTTAAAAGGGTTGGAGGACGAATTTATCGTGCGGAGTGTTCGGTTGCACCTCGCGTGCGAGTCGGACGTTACTTCCCTCGAGTTTGCGCTCACGTGTGTGTGGATGTGGTTTTCGCTTTGGGAGTAATTGAAGTCCGTGATTACGTGGGAATGGTACCTTCTTTTTCATCGTGGTTCCTGCTATCTTTGATGCGCATCGGGAAACAGACGAGCTGACAGTTCCTTCAAATTGGCTTTTGACAAAAATAGTACGTCCTGAATGGAACATTGACGCGTTTGAAGTAAATGAAAAATCGATAAACTGCATCGACAAGTAACATTGAAAGAACCATTACGTTTTATTTGCAAATTTGTATTTGTTCGTTGACTTTAAGCCGCGCACAGGCTAAAGCAAGCTATCCATCATGAGATCCGTATGAACGGGCAAAAAACGTTCGTGCGTAAAACTGGAAATTAAAAATTTTCAAACATTATGCTTCGAGCAAACTCGCCTTCGCATAAAAATCCTTCTGCATGTTTTTCATCCAGCATAAACTAAGCAATGTTAAAAAAAAACACAGGCAGTTCGTACAAGTCGAGAGTTAGCTCCATCTTAGACCAGCCTTCATCTTCCCCCTTTTACAATATTCTTCGTCCGTTCCTGGCGCGCAGACATTCACTTTCGCTTCCTCGACCGCGGAACTCATCTCGCACTTTTACGCTTCACGCTCCGTTTCCACGAGCGCGCGGGTCTAATGCAGGCTCTCTCTCTCTGCGTGGATAGCATCTCCGAGCTGGCTTATTAAAAATGCAAATCTATTCCACTTCCTGGATTTCCTCTCGGAACGACAAAACGGATCATCTTCGCCCCGTGTATACGAGTCCAACGACATCGTCGGTCGATCACCGAGGCTATACTCGCATACATTACGATGCATATGAAACGCACGATGGCAAAAACTCACGGCAGGCTATACGGCAAAAGTATAGTAATGCCATACAGGCCTTGCGCTCTTTCGCATAATTCCGCGATTCTCCAGGAAGTGCCCGCGGCATAAACTTGCTCGTCGAGCCCCTTTTGCTCCCTTCGCTCTCTCTCTGTCTCTCTCTCAAGTAGCAGGGCGCTGCACGTAAGAAGCGCGGCGCGGGTTTGCGGTTCTGAAAGAATCCGGTGTATATAGTCCCGCGGAAAAGTCGCACAGGCGACTGTGTGTACGAGTGCGTGAGTGTTCGTGAGTTTGTGTTTGTGTTCCGAAACTATATGGCCGATTGTTACACACTCGTGGGTCGGCGTAATGCATGCCTATGCAGACCTTTGTGGTTCATTGAACACACACTGATGACGATTATATACCTATACACAATAGGCGCGTGCCATCGCAACGGATTGCGATCCCTGACTTGCGAAATTATGGCTTTGGCTTTTTAATGGATATTTCTGAATCTCTTGTTTCTTGGTAGATGCCAACGAGATAACAGGAGCCGATAATTATTATCAATTTCTTTTGGCAAGTTTTCGCTTCTAAATAGCTCGCTAAAGAATTGCTCAACGGCATCATACCGAACCGACGCCTGGTTTCAGGGCCAAAATGTTACAGCAATCCTGGGCTACAATTGTCAAGCGTATACTTTCAAATTCTACTAGTCGGCATACAAAAATGAGCTTACAACAAACAGGGTACGCACTGCAGTCCGTACACATAAATCGAAGGTTTTATTATATACGGTCAACCTGTCCAGTATAGTCCGAGTACGTTATAGACAGTATATATAGACGGAGCGTGCACAAGTACGCCATAAATTCGATTAATCTTAGGTATTTTGAAAAAGCTCTCGCGCACGTGTCTCATGAACATAATTTAAGCAGCAAAATAAACAAGCCTTATAGACCTCGAGAGCCGCTGTCTTTACCAGATATATATATAGATATATATATATATATATGTAGATATACCATTAAGTAGAACCGAGCGCTTATATACCCTCGGTTACCCGATACTAACTATAATTACACTATCATTCCGGACTCTCGAGGTTATAAGAGGGAGAGAAAAAGCAAACGCACCCGCCGAGCGTATGGATCTCCTCCTCTACACGGAATTTCTCTAATCTAAAATCCAATCGCGCCTACAAAGATAGTGCCGGCGTGCGGCGGCGGCGGCGGCGGGGCTGAGCGAAAAATTTCAAAAAACCCATCGGCGCCGCCGCGCAACGACCACAGCCGCGCTCTGAAACTACCTCCTTTGCTTGTATATATGAAAGCAAGCCATATCGTCTCTCTTTCTAACTATATCCGCACTGTGTACACAGCTCTGGGTATATACTAAACATCGAATCTCTCCTTCTCTCTCTTACACCGTACATGTTCCTGGCGAGTATACACGCGGCTCGTCGTTGACTCGCGCCGTTTGCAGCCCATTCGATTTGCCCTTACGCCGCGTACACGCAGTTCGTATCGATAGTTGCGGAATTAATGATAAGCCATACTAAATGGCATTGAACATTGCCTTGGCATTGATTGATTTTATAGAAATGTTCAGCTCGATTATCGCACAATATTTCGAAAAAGTTCGAAAAAAAATCTCAAGTACAACGGTATTGAAACAAGGAATGATTATATCTGTGCTTGTACGATTATCTTAATGTTATATATTTTTTTGGAATTCGATCGAAAGTCATGCATACATTCAATTCCAAAACCATAGGAATGTCTCCGATCTCACATTTACCTCGATTCGGGAGAATGTCATTGCCCTCCACACATTCTGAAGCTATACCCTATACAATACCGTTATCGCACTCATTCATGGTACACCACCAATACTCAGTCATGCTCTATATATATACTGCAGATATTCGTGTTTTTTAACAATCGATTTTTAAGACGAACCGTATAATTCATTCTCCTTCTCCTTCTCCTTCTCTCTTTCTCTCTTCCTAGCGAGGACGGCACTATGGTGCTCGTGATAGAATCAGCCTGCAGGCCGCGAGCGAGCTGCGTAAGTATACGTAACACGTGCACACACACACTTGTCTGCACATGGGCGCGGTACATATCCTCTCTGTAGTGCGCGCGCGCCTACCGATAGCAGCTCTCGAGAGCAAACCCCTTTGGAACATTATCGCAGCCTAGCCGCGCAGTGCAGCAGCAGCAGCGGCACCAGCTCGCGTAAATACGAAGGCAGCTCTTCTATAGCATTTATGCTCTCGCTGGCTTGCAGGGCGCCCGTAAAATCTCCTAGCGACGAGCCCAGTTTAAAACCGTTAAAGCACCGGTGCATTAGTGCACTGGATGTATAGGTTGGGCGGGAGGCTACTATATAATACTGCTGGTGTTCTGCTCAGAGAGAGAGAGAGAGAGAGAGAGAGAGAGAGAGAGAGAAAGAAGGGGCGGTCCGCGAGGGACACATTTTATGCGGCCGTTGCTCTCTCGCGTATAATTTATCGTATTTAGAGCTGCGCCGCGGCATTTTTTACTCTGCTGCTTCTGCTTCTTCCTCTCTTTCTCTCTCTCTCTCTCCTGCTTTCTTTCGTTCTTTCAACTAGTAGGCCTTCGGTAAAACCGCGAGCGCATGCTTTATGATTGGTGCCGATAAATGCGCTAAAGGAGGATGTCGCACCGCTGTTTGTGTCTTTCCAAGCTCCGTATATTATATGCACTCTTTTGCGGAAGCGCGTACGCTTGTAGTATGAGATGTATATACGCTGCGGATCGAGAGAGTTTTTGTGGAACGAAAGCGAGCTATGCTAATAAGCTCAAGGTAGCCTGCTTTTTCTATTGTGCACGTGCACCTAGGCGAGATTCCTATGGTTTATTCGTTTGGTCTCATGCAGCTATATCGATGATGGAGGCACCTATGCTTGTTTTTCTTTCACTTTTTATACTAATTTTTGGATCCTGTTGTTCGATGGCGCAACGTCTTTGGTTAGCTGTTTTTGCAAATCAGCAAATTTTATGACTGCCTGAGCGATCATTTTTTCCCTCCGTTTTATATTGTTGAATATAAAGATCAAATGTAATAAGCAGGAAAAGATTTTATGGAAAAGGCATCTATAATAAGACAAATAATTATAAAAATAGTATAGAAATATTCTACGGTCCTGAAATTTATTAGATATAATTCACAAACTGGAATCTATTTAGATTTCTCCAAACCATTATTCATACACTCGAAAATCTTCACCTTCAAGTAACGCTTATCCGAAATATGCAAATTCCGTTGTAAATCTTAATATCTCTTCTCGACACCTAATAAAAGCATAAATTTGAGATTATGCAAAATGACGAATCTTAGATCAGACGTAGCCGAAAAGATGAAGCCGCAGTGTTTTCGGAAAGATCGATGACTGAGATCATTGTCGCTTTCGCGCAGGGATTTAACACGAGAGTTCATAACGGTATATCGCTTATATATTGGCGGATTCCAAAACCATGGATGATTGACGATTATGTTTTTTTTGTAAGCTTAAATGCCAGCTTAGGTCAAAATGCCGATGGATAGTTTTCACTGTCGAGTACTCAAATATTTCAGTTTGTCGTACGGTGGGTCCAAATCTCGAGTAGATTCTGTTCTCGACATGATGGATCGTTTTCGAAGTGATAAATAACTTTGATAGAAATATGTTCTAAGAAAGATAGCGGGCGATGCTGGGAGATGAAAAAAAGTAAATGTAATCTGAGTTGGAAATCGTTTTGAAATGATTTTCATCAAAATGATTTTCTGATAACACACATTTATATTTACAAATTTTTCTTTTTTGAAACAACTTTTCATTATTGCAACAAAAATACTAAATTTTTGTCATGTACAAAGTTGCGCAGTTCTTTATTAATAATTGTTTCATACTAACAGTCATAATAAACTTCGTACTCATGTTTTATATTGTTATATTGCAAAAAGAAAAAACGTTACCTTGCTCAACAAACGAAATCTCTGCGAACTGTACATTAAACATAATCGAAATCAACAAATCATTCGTTCACAATACAGGTAAAAAGCGCGATCGCATATACAGTCGAGATTTCTGATGGCTCTAATGAATGGTCACATCGCGCGGCGCTGGATTTCTTACAATTGATTTCACAACTGCGATATAATCGATAAGCGCAAGTCACTAATGTCCCTGGCCGTATATTATGCATCAATCCTGATCGAGCGCAATATCGATTAATTCCCCTCTCGCGTGTTGTACACGCAAAAACGCGTGCATACGCGCGCACGCCAACTTACAATATCAATCGTCCGTGCAAGTGGCTTTTTCATATATGATTAATCGTGTAATCGGTGCTTGCGCACTTTGATATGTATGCATACGCGGACTCGCACAGGTAAATCTCGATCTTACCGATACGATCTTTTGCTACAACTAATTTGTCAATCCCCTCCTCTCTCTCTCTCTCTCTCTCTGCCCCTCTCTCCCCTTTTCCATATAAGCCTACACGTCGCGTCGCATTTTTATGTCGCGCCTCCGCACGTGCGTGTAACGCAAGGGCCGAGCTGCAAGGAGGCATGAAATTTAATTGATGATCCGTTAATGACGAGCGCGACGCAGGTGATAGATGCAAGCCGCGGCATGACGATTCGGCCAACGGGTGCACGATCGATCATCGATACGTTATGCGGTAATTGCTGTAAGTCGAGGCCCTCCGATGCGTCCCCGATTGTTTCCGATACCCATAACTGCGCGCAAGATGTTTATACGCGGTCAGTTTGACATTCTCATTTCTGTGGTGGTTTCTTTTTCATTCTTCCAGTCGGTCACTTTCTTATCTCGGTGCATCTTTGGTGCCTCGGATATCTCGGAGTGTATCTACTCGCTTATTTGGCTGCTTCCTTTGCGTTGTGAGAAGAGATTTGGTTTCTCGGCAGGAGTGAAATGAAATTCTGATTTCTGGTTTTATATTTGAAGATTTGGAATAATTTTGATAAAGAAATACGCACAAATGTTAATGAGAGTTTAAGTTACATGTACAAATTGGTTTAAATATGAATGTTCTAGGAAATAATGGCTAACGTGTGCATAATATTTATGCTTAAATTTTAGCGAAATAGCTACTATTTATTATGCGTCATAAAATGTTTACCTTGCATTACGAGCAGCTGCAGTAGCTTTATGAATCTCGTAAATAACGTAATAATTTCAAGGCATGTAATACAAATATGTGCAGTATATCCTTAAATGAACTATAATAATAGGAAAACTCTAATTCCCACATTTATTTTATCTACTAAATTAAATAATAATTAATTATACCATTTTTTACTCATTGTTTTGATCAATGAATCTCTGACGTAAAATACATTGTATAATGTATACATACTTACCAAATTAATCTGCATATAATTTGAATACAAAATACTGAAATTGTTCATGGCATGGAGTGAGAAGAGTTACAAACATTATCATTACATTACATTACATTATCAAAGCTGAATCATTTTATTCATAATACATGCGATTAATCATATTATCATGGGAGAATAATATATTATCAAACAACACATATATCCATTGTGAATTACTTCGACAAATCTAGTGTAAAATAGCTATAAACACTCATGCATAATCACAAATGGTAAAAGACGCTGCTCCCACAAATCGCATTAAAACACAGCATCACCTCGAAAGTCTCGAGTCTGCGTCACTTCGTTAATATTCCCTCGCATTAGCAAAAAGAAAAATGCGTGTGCGTCAAGCGTGGCAGCAGCATTGGAACGAATCCTCCGCGCTCACATCCGCAAGGATCGACGCGCAGCATAAAAAGCATTCATCACCAAGTCCGAGGCGGCGGCGGCGGCATCGCTCCGAATGCACGACTCGATCCTTCATCGCTGCCGCTAACGCACACACGCGGGAAAAAGCCTTGACACTCATTTACGAAAATTAATTGAACTCGGCCGTGCCGCGATCAATTTCGCTCTCTCTCCGTATAGCGACGCAAAAAGCCCTCGCAAACAAAGCGGCCGGGCTCCGCAGCCAGTTACCTTTGGATGTGGCGAATCGAAGAAACCGCGCGCGATGTGTGTACAAAGAGAGTCGGCGGGAGCATTAAGGGTGTGGAGCAAAGGGTTAGCTGCTTACACTCGAGCATACATATATACATACATATATATTGTATGCATATACAACAACACAGGCGAAATATCATATTAACCAATCTGATGTGGACCGTGTTGTTCTCTTGTCTGTTGCAGAAGGTCCGATTCTGGTTCGCCACGGGTGGCGCCGGTTTCTGCATCAGCAGGGCGCTCGCACTCAAAATGATACCAGTGGCCGGGTGAGTTGGCATTTCTCTTATTTTCATTCCTTATACGTATATATACGCCTTCTCTTCTCTTTCTTTCCTCTCTTTCTCTCCTTTTATTGTCCGCACTGCACGTGCAGCGGCAGTCGAGCTACTATATGTCTCTCCTCTCTCTCTCTCTCTCTCTCTCTCTCTCGACTGCTGCTTGCGCGCGCGCGCGCCCGACTTTTCCGCCCGTCCTCGTGCACTTGTGCCCCCTACTGTCTCTTTCGCTCGCTTCTCCCTCTCTCTCTACCTTCATCCCATTCTCCGCCTGTCCCGTATATGCTCCTTATACGTGTTCTCTGTCACGGATGCATATGCTGCACTCTTTCGAGTCGTGCACACCTATTGATATATTAGTATTTCCACGTTTCTCATTCTCATTGCTGTGCTTGTATGCATTTTGTCTTGCATTTTTTTTTAAGTTTTCTGCAAACGCGACGCAGCTGTTTATAAGCGCGTTATACTGTAAAAGTTTTCTTTCTGCACTAAATCATGTGCAATAAGAAAGTGTATGTACCTAGTACTAAATATGATGCTCTTTAATAAATGCTGAGAAAATATATAACGAAAATCTTCAATACCGTTATGCATGCATACCTTTTATTTTCAGAATATGGTATTGATGCTTGAAAAAATGATTTTCCTGTTATACTTATGTTGTAGCTCACTTAATCTTGCTCATTGTAATTTTAATGCGATATAAATATCTGCATAATCATAGTAAATTTAATTCAGGTGAGTATAATGTTTTTTTTATAATAATAAAAACTTCTATCATAAATAACAAATAATATTCGTCAACAGACCTTTTCGCGTATCTGCAGCTTCTTTCTTGCCGTCTTATTCTTTTCTGCATTTCGCCTCTCGCTTTATAATACTTTGCTTTCTTGTATTCCGTTGTCTTGTAGTCGTTTGCATAAAGGGCTAGAGATGGTCCTCGTGTATATACATTTTCACCGACTCTGAACTTTAAATTGGGACAAGAAGTTGTCATGTTTTTTTTTCTCGCGTATATAAAAGGGGGTCAAACCTTGCTGGGGTAGCAGCAGCTATTATTTCTCCCTGAGTTTGTACTTGGTATAGTTTTTATACCTTTGAAAGTTTGTTTGCTTGCCGAATTATATTGTCTTATTTTTATTGCGACCCGTAAGTTGCCTGATAATTTCAAAGTTTGCCCTTTTAGGTGGAAATAAAGGAATGATATGCTTTTGAAAACTTTCTCGAAGAACGTAGTTTAAAGATTATCCTTTTGATACATTCAACGTGATTTCTTATTTTTGTATATAGAGGTATTTAATCTTATAAAACTTGTGTAACTGTTTGCGTTGCAATATTTTGTGAATAAATGTATTATTTCATTTATTTATTTATTTAATCAATTCAACGGGTATGACCACTAGCTTATTATACAAAAATAAAGTCTTATGAGTATTAATAACAATAATTTTTACGTGGCAAGTTCAACATCAGCAACTAACAGTATTCTATAATTTTTAAATGAGATTGCTGAAGAATACTTAGTTAAATGAATCAAGTGAGAGTTCCATAATCTGCGCAACCTGAACGCAGGAGAATTAAAACTAGATACAGTTTGCAGCTAACTTCCTTAAGTGGCCTAATACGCCTAACAAAATATACACATGAACTTAGTTCAAGCGTTTCCGGCAAGTAGTTATTTGATTACAATCTTCAAATTGTTATAAGTAATTATTTATATAATTAGAATTTTCACAAAGCCAACTTTACAAGAAAAATACATCTCTACCGACAACTAATTCCAACTACAGTGATGAAATCCAATGTCCTCGTCTCCCGTATCCGCAGTCGAATAACAAATCAGTTTAAAATTTCTCAAGAGTCGTATAAAGAAAGTGCAATCTCACTCCGTCCCCTCTCGGGAGCAGTCGTACAAATCCTCGCGGGCCCCCGATGCACTGCACTGCACACACACACACACAAGAGCCACGAAAAAGTGCCAATTATAATTTATAAACGTCGCGGCGGCGGTAGCGGCAGTATGTGTCACCCAAAAAGAAAGGCTCGAGATCGGAGATGAGCGCAGCGCGGCGGCAGCAGTGAAAAGCCATTTCGTCATCCTCGCAAATGGCGATCAACGAAGTGGCCCATTTGACAAGATTAAACACTCGACTTGTACAAACGAACCTCTTCCTATGCCACTACTCGTCGAGTGCCTCTGTGCGTGTGTGTGTTTGTGTGTGCGTGTTTGTATGCGCGCGTGTGTGTGTGTGTGTACAGAGAGAGAAAGAGAGCGCAGTGCGGTCCTTGTGCAAACGCTCGCCTCCGTCTCTATACTCTTTCTGTATACATTGTCGAACGAACGAAGAAAAGAGCAGTTGTGTCTTTTTATAATGTCCTTAAACACTCTTGATCTTGGCGCTCGCCTTCCTCTATTTCTCTCTCTCTCTCTCTCGTCTCTTTCTTTTTCCCTTTAGCCCCGTTCAGCTTCCGCGAGGCGAACCTTGTTTTCCCTAGTAGTGCCAGTACTTCGTTGCGCGTCCCGCGTGTATATCATGTAGTCGAGGAGCTCGGGAGATTTTAAGAAAGCAAGTTGGATGTACAGTTGAGTGCAATTTAAACGTCGGGGCTTTGGCAACGTGTCGCTGCACATGATTAGTTTCGAGATGATTCTTACTCTTCCAGATTTAAAGGGATATTCTTACAATCATTGTTCATTATTATTCAAATTGGTATTTTATCGTTTCTCTAGTAATTTCAATTATCAATCTTTGTTTCATGTAATTATTAAATAATTTCATATCAATTATACAATTAATGGTTGACACATTTGAATTCAACGATAATTCAATTACTCTGCAATTTCGTTATGTTTGCGATGCAGAATTCCATTAAAAACCCCGATAACGACAATTAATACGCGCATTAACTCGTGTAATGAGCAAGAGAAAAACCGACAATTTTTTCCCCCTTTGATCAATACTTTTGATCGCGAGTAAGTTTACGTGATGCATGTGCGAACTACAACTTTTTCAGAATGAAATTAGCAATTTCAAAAAGTCAAGTATACCGGTACAGTTTCCCTCGCGATGTATACATATATACGCCACAGTTATTCAGTATACGCGTCTCGGGTGTCGTGCACAAGAACTCAACGGCCAATCGAATCACTCGAATTTCCGCCGAAAATCATAAAACTTTACGAGTACCCGCAGTAAGGCGCGTATCGATAATAAGATTTTGTACGCGGTTGCTGCGGTGTTCGAAAGGAGAAAAAAAGACAAGACGACGGATGGTTAACAGTCGTGTACGCGAATTAAAATTAGTCCGCGGGCCCGCACATAAAAAGGGTGTACATCGTCTTTTGTGGTGTACTTATTATGATGACCGATCGAAGACGATTCCGCGCTCACGGCTGTATAATTAGGAGGCCATGAATTTCAAAAATTATAATGAGGACATCTTAATTAAATTTCAGCGGATTTTGACGTTGGCAATCGATCGTCGCTGCCCCTTCGGACGACGTGAGCCGTAGTCTGTCGACGTTTCTTTTTTGTTTCCTCGTGTCGATCTCGCTATATGGAATGAAAAGTAATCGACTTTCTGCTCTGTACTCGTGCATTTTCTTTTGCGAGGGCAGCTTATGAGAACGGACATGTCTTTTTAAAGATCCCCTTTCGAAGTTGCGAATTCAATTAGGCGGCCTTTTGTAGACTGTTGAAAATTTTTGGGAAATTCGTTGCAGTGAGATTTAGGCTATGGAATAAAAAATAATAAATATAATAAAGAATTAAAGAAATAAATTAAAACTAATTTTTTCTCAACAAAATTTTAAGTCTTATGGAACAAAATACACATATACTTGGAAGAAAAACTAAACGCATTATAATGCTCAGTTACTTTTGCTTTTGCTCAATTCTCAAAACTTTGCGGAATAAATTATAATTAAAATTTTCTACCATATGAAGAAAGAGAAGCGCACCAAGGAAAAAGTTCGACAAAAAGCAATTTGCGGTTGAAGTAATCGCGCAAGAAAAATGCCTTCTTCATGAATACGCGTACCCATTTTTTCGTAATGAAGACGTGCACGGCGGCGGCGACTGCGGCGGCGAAAAGGAAATACATAAGATATATATTGGCAATAAAGCAACGAGTAGCATATGGGCAGACGAGAGAGAACGAAGTAATAAACTCGATATGAGCGAAGGGGAGTAAGAAAAATAAAAGCCAGTGACGCGCGGTCGAGACGAACAGTCTGGGTGCGGAGAGAAAAAAATATCGGGGTGGTAGGAAATGACAGAGAAAGAGAGAGAAAGAGGGTCCGGAGAAAGAGTACACACATATATATATACGGGCAGCAAAACGAAATCTGCGAGAGCCAGAAAAAAAGGGGAAAGAATATAAGCGAAGAGAGAAAGAGAGAGGGAGAAACGTAGAATATCATATGGAAATGAAAAAGGAAAAGTAAGGAGCACACAGCGAAGAAACGGAGGAGAAAGCGGGCAAGGATGGAGATAAAAAAGGAGGAGAGGGAGAGAGAAAAAAAGGGGAAAACGAGAGACGCACGGTGTTCTGCACTTGTTCATCGAACGAACAAGTGGACGCGAGCGAGCGAGCGAGCGAGCAAGAGAGAGATACGAGACTGAGAGAGAGGGAAAAATCGGTAAGAGAGTGCGTTGAACCAGCTGGTCGCCTCTGCACTCTCTCTCTCTCTCTCTCTCTCTCTCTCTCCAGAGAGAGAGAGAGACTTTCGTGATGCTGCGCTCGGCGGCATGTTCGCCGCCTTTTTTCGACCGCTTATTAATCGATTTTCGGCAAAAACCAAAGCCGGCCTGCAGCAATTCTCTCTCTCTTCCCCCCCCCCTCTCTCTCTGTCCTTGGTGATATTGAATTCATTACGGGGGCCACGGCATCGCCATTAACTTTTGAGACTCGACTCGCGCTGCAGTGCATGGCACACCGTTTACCTTTTCAGTCTCGTATCTCTTATATATATATATATATGTATACTTTTTGCTCTTTCTCTCGCTCGGTGTATCTCTGCTCGGCTGCTCCCTCCTTTCGCGTTATATATATGTGCCCATATCGATTTTCGATGATGAATTTAAGATTCGTCGCTCGTGTGCGACGCGGTCCAAGTGAGTTGTTTTTCAGGACGCGCGGAGGTTATTGAGACATTGAAATATTTGTGGATGCTCGTAAAACTGCGCTGCCTGCGTAATGAGGACTGGGGGAGTAAACTTTTGGTGAGTGATCGGTCCGCTTCGTTAATGCTGGACAAGCAGTTTTATTCGCCTTCCTTATGTTGTTTGAGAGATGTATATAGGAGCAGAAATTTTTTAAATTGTCCGAAACTGAGCATTTAACTTAAAATTTAACCTAGTATGTACAATGCACTTGATGTGCTTATCCTCTAATATTTCTATAAAACAGTTCATTTTAAAATTATTCGCCCATTACAAAATTCTGATAAGCACCTACTCTACTATATACACTCTTTTTTTTTTTAATTATAGACCATTTCAGAGAAAGATGAGTTGGTTCTTTTTTTCAGATATAAGTAATTGTTAAATTTTTCCTTCCGAATGTATAATATCAATACTGCAATAATTTTCATCATTTATCAGTAACCCAGACGCAGACAAATTATATAATAAATATGAAAAAAAAAAGGTTACAAAAAGGAACCGAAAAAGTCTGCAAGGTCACAAGCTCGACTCAGCTCGTAATCAACCACGAACTCGTCGCTTCTATCCATCGCGATCCCGTCTCCCAAAAAAAGCCCAACTAGATATATATAAGAAGGCTGCAGGTTTTTGGTCGTTTCAGCGTCTCGCTTGGCTTCCGGAATTTTTCGACCCCACCCCGCGACTTCTCAGCTCACTCTCTCTCTCTCTCTTTTCCTCAGCTATTCCCAGTCCCATGGTTAACTATGCGCGCGAGCGGCCAGAAAACAACGTGAGAAAGAATCGCGCGCGCAAAGAGGAGACGATATATAGAGAGAGAGAGAGAGAGAGAGAGAGAGTTGGAGGGCCGGCCGAGCGTAATAATTATTGCGCCTTGTATAGGAAGCGGCGCATCCGGAGCACGTGTAATTGTGCGACGCCCACCATTACACGCGGCGCACATCGTCGCTAGCGCGCGCTCTGCGAGCACTTCTTTTCTTTTTCGCTTGTGTTGCTGCTGCTGGTGGTGCTGTAAGAGTCCTTGCGCGCCTCTCCACGCGTCGTTACCTACTCCCCCCTGTATAGTCTCGTTGCGAGCTATTCTTTTCGAGGAGCGAAGCCAGCGATTCGTGCAGCACTGTATGTATACGCGCGGCTCTCTTGACCGTGTCGGAGACTTTTGCTCCCACGCGTTCCCATGCAAATGTGTATAATTAACGTATTAATAAGTTTGCGTTATAATTCGCATAATCGCGTTACGATCAAGAGAATTCGCAGACCTAGCATATTTGTTATGCTTTGTACGATGGATTGTTAATCGTGTCGTGGCATTCGTCTGTAGATCCTCAACAATCTAAATCACTGGCGAGTAATTGGCTTAAGTAACGAGAGCGGCGGAATTAACGATCAAAAGCTTCGGTTCGAGCGATACGATCAAATTGAAACGTTACGCGCGCCGAATTTCTCGCACGTTTTTCCCACCAACGGGCATTCGCTCGTTTGTCGTTTCATTAAGCACCGGAGCCAAAGAGAGAGAGAGAGAGAGAGAGGGTTGGATATACACACACGCTGTACGGGATAGGGAGCTATGGGAGCAGTGCGCGCGAAAAGGATCAGAGGACCGCGAGAAATGTCGCTCTGGAAGAATTCGCCGCGCGCGGAATCGTTCGGAGATCTTACCCCTTTGCCGACGAGGCGCGCGCGCGAGCTCACAGGCGAGCTTAGTGCGAGTTCAAGGCGAGGAGAAAGAGAGAGAAAAGAAGAATAAAAGAGACGCGCATCTCACTCTGGCCTGTGTATAGGGAACGCATAGATGCAGAGGCAGCAATTTAATCGCGAGATAATTTATGCATCCTTGAGTTGCGAGTTTTGCAAATTTTCCATTTGCAATAGGAGCCTGGAGGAAGTCGAGAGAGAGAGAGAGAGAGAGAGAGAGCAGCGGACGAGTGGCGCTTGTATTTTTTTTTTGCGTAGATCGAGTCTGTTATTGGGATATCAGTTTTCCAGGGAGGAAAAGTATAAAGCGCTACTTAGTGCTTTCGCGTGTGGAAACTCGATGATCTTTTGATATACTTATAGCGATTCTGAATTGAAAATAAACTTTTGCTTCTTCAGAGAGGAACTTTGGTTCTGTCGATATAATTTTTTTTTTTTTATGAAAATATTTGAAAACATTAAATTAATCTGTGGCTTTGATAAGGAAGAAAACGTCAGGTCTCTTGTAAGTTACTTCTCCGCGTGAAAGATTCATCAAAATGTACTGGATTTTTTTCCCGCAAATTGATGCGTATCATTGTTTCAAAGATTCAATGAAACGGGACAGTTTATTCCCAAAAATATGTCGGTGCAAAAAATTGAAGTAATTCAAGATCCTTCGAAAAAGTATGACTCGGCAAAGTCATTAAATTTCGTTCTGCTAAAAAAGAAGCGGTCGTTATATAACAAAACTCGCGTATCAAAGCTCCTGGCGAGACATTAGCCCAGGTCGATGCGGCCGATGCAGCTGAATTCAGCAGAAGCCCGTTAATGGCTCAGCAGTAACAGCATCAACAGGAGCAGCGCAGCGACTCACACACGCGGCGGTGGGTCTTAATTAGTTGCGATACATGAAGCGCTCTCTCTCTCTCTCTCTCTCCTCTGCGTCTTTTTATCGCGCAACAATAGGCTGCCAACAGCAGCAGCAGCAGCAGCCGCTCTGACGAATCGCGCCCGCACGTATTGTCCGCATTTATTTCGATTCTGTCCATTGTATTCCACATTTTTTTGCTACTCTGTATTTTTTTATTTGGTCACGAGCCTCGCGCGGAGATTCGGCGCGAAATGCCTTTCGATCGGTTTTGAAAAAGAGTCGCCTCGTCATGTGGCCCTGTATACGCACGATTCTCGGATGTGAACAGCTCGAGTTAATGAATGATTCGGAGATGAGTGTTCGGAAGCGTTTGTAGTTTGAACGATTAAGAGGTGCGTTAATGGCAGCGATCGCTGAATGTTGCGTCAGACCCTGTGCATAATTGTAAAATCATAGCGTAGAAAAAAATGCAATTTTCGAGATAAGTTCCGGGGTGTTTCGGTACTCACACCCATTAAATGCTTTTTTCTATTTCTGAATTATCGGCTACTATTACAATGAGTACTGTTTGCGTATACCAACCTCCATGCGGAGAGAAATTCCCAAGTAAAAATTACAATAGTATTTCGTCATCTAATCACAGACTATGTCGAAAGTTGAAAAGTTACAATAGTTTCTGGGAAATTTTACCAGGTACCTATAAAATGTTACTAGGTGCGTATAAAATTTAACTATATTATTATAATAATTTTTATTAGAAATTATTGTAATTTTTCCACTTTTGACAGTCTGTGATTGGATTACAAAGTAATATTGTAAGTTTTACTTGGGAATTTCTCTCCGTGTGCCATTACAATTATTTATACTTTTATTCAAGTCAATGAAATAATATGTTATGTTAAATTTTAAAAGAATATATTAATGGTTGCATAATCTTTTATGGTAATACCTATATGATTCAATCTACTACCTTCATCCATTTCACACGATTTATATGCATCCACAAAAAAAAGAAACATAAAAGTCTTGAACGCGCCGTGTAACAACTGCAAAATCATCGCCGAAAATTATTTATTCTTGGGTCCGCTAATGCACACGGCAATGAGAAAAGCATGTTTATCTCGAATGGGAATAAAGCAGATTTAAGATCGCCGAAAAAACAAGAGCCGAATTCGAAAGTATATCGTTAGCGCGTTGAGGAACCGCCGATCGGATTCCGGGAATTCACGCTCATCACCACCGGGGAACGAAAAAATAATCCACAGCTGTGCTCGGGCCTCGTTAAGAGTAAAAAAAAAAAAAAAAGAAGCAAACATCGGGACGCGGGAATAAGCAGCGAGAGCGCAGCCAGTCGAAGATCTCTAGACGATAATGCTCTCTCAGTCCGTTTGCCGCAGCCGCACAGTTCTCTGTGTCAAGAGTATAAAGCCGCGCGAGAAAATGATGATCTTGGATCCTCAATCAAATCGAACGCACACACACTGTCTCATTTGGTCTGTCGCCTAATATTTTATGCGAGATTAAGGAAATTAACATAGCGAGCGTGAAAGGTTGCAGCTGGTGACTGCGACGAGAGAAATGTACGGGGATTTCATCATTTTTAAATCGACACTTTTCTCATACATGTACGGCCTCTTCTCCAAAATCATCAATCTTTATTCACATAAAAATAATTAATTCTATCCTTTATTTTTCGTAATCTTATATATATATATATGTGTGTGTGTTTTTTGCCTGTCGTTTAAGTCTACAATAAGGCGATCATTGCTAATATGTGCGATCCAAACGATCTCTCCCATTCTTCGTTTGTCGGCTACCGCATACTCGCAAAACAACGTATATCCGAACGCACTCGATTATCCGCGCGGCCATGGTTTAAAAATGGCTTGACGCTATTCTGTGCACACACACACACACACACATACTGGCAGAGCGCGGCATATATCCCGTTTCTCCTCGAGTCGAAAGAATGGCTCGTACGTGCAGCGAGCAGAGCTCGGATCTGCTGGCGTGCAAGGGAACCCTTGTAATATTCGCTGCGGCCGCTATCTCATCGCCTAGGATTTCACACGTGTGTGCGGCTGGGTGTACAGTGTGCGCCTCCACGATGCTGCAGCAACAGTGCACAGAGGATCATTCGCGCGCCGCTGCCGCAGCTGCGTGCCGCGGTATCGGACTCCCGCGCGACTGCTGTAACATGTATCATGTATCCCCTTCTGTGCAAAGAGAGAGGGAAAAAGAATTGAGATTGAGAAGGCTGGAAGTAATCGCGAAGCCGCGATAGAGGCACGATTGTATACGTATATGTGTTATTGTTCGCGATATACGAATGATTGTTCTTGTTGTGCATATATCACGTTTGGTAAAAGATATTTAAATATGAATTCTCAGAGTAAATTAAACACTATTTCTGTTTGTTTAATTTATTTATGCGTATTAAACACTGCGCTTGCACAAAACTCATTCAAAGATATGCCTAGAATTTTGTTCAATTGTGACATGATTCATTATACAAACATATACTCGTTCGTATAAATGTATATCTCATTCGAAATAACTGTTCATAAAATTATTGATTTGTACTTAAATACCACGATCTTTAGCTTATAGACATAATAAGATAAAACTATAAAATTATAAGATTATTAAGTCTTCGCACTACGTCTCCTCGAAGTCAACTAAATTTATCAGTAAATAAAAATCGAAACGAATGAAAATTCCATTCTGTGTAACATGAACAGGAGATAAGAGGATACACGTTTAACCGCATATATATATATAAAAGAATGAATCCAGTCTATAGGTATACTACGATATATGTTAAATCGAGAAACTCGCTGTGACCTCGTAAAAGTCACAGGCACAAATCTAGTCTTAAAATTAACCAACCTGCACGTAGGTATACACCTTATCCATCTGAGGTGAGGCTATATAACGCAAGTACTACGCACGCACGCGCACACACACACACACACACACACACACACACACATAATAGTGGGAAGAGAGGAGAAGGGACTACCAGCCGAGTTTATACGCACATCCGCGGTAAACCGAGGGACCATAGATCAGTCTGCCGATCTCTCTACCTCTCCTTCTCCTTCTCCCTTGTGGCTGGCCGTTGCTTCCGTCTCGCTCCCTGCCCTCGGAATGCCCAAATTGGTTTTACGAGCCGCGCCGCGCACTGATAGCCTATACGCAGCAGCTCGGTCCCGGCCCCGTCGCTGCGCGCGCGTCTCACCGACGGGCGCAATCGGCCACGACGAAAGGAATCCAATTAGGCGAGTAATAATGGAATGATCGGGACTGGCCGCGGCCGACGAGAGCTGCTACACGGCTATGCGCATCCCACTTTCTGGTTCCTTCGTCTCTCCTCTCCTCCCTTTTTCCCCGATCGCGCCTTCCTTCCTTCATTCGTATACGCGCCGCCACCTTTTTCCCTTTTTCTCTCCCTCTCCATCTCTCTCGTGTGCAGTGTATATACACTGCAGCTTATAGACACTGCAGGGCGCGCGGAATCGTAAAGCTCGCGCATTCGGCCGCAGTTTCGGCTCCTTTCTTTGACTACGCGATGCGCGGCGCGTTGTTCGGCGAAGAGCGATCTTTTCGGGCATGGCCTGCGCAGAGGGGTCTTTTAATGATGAAATGGCGCGCGCGGGCGCTGACAGGTTTATCGGCTACGTTAATGAGGTCGTTATGGCATGGCCCTGCGCGCGCGCCTCGTCGCGCCTCGAATTCGTCATTCGACTCGCGGGTCCTTTTTGTTTTAAAGACCTCGAGATTTCGTTTGGTCGAGAATCGAGAGCGCTGTGATTTATCCGCAACCATGGTACATAAAATACACGAATGTCAATTTAATTACGCGTCCGTGTGTGTCCTGGGCTAATTAGACCCGCGGGTTTTGCCGAGGCTGTATAGACGGTAGCTTTCGAGAAATAAAATCTGACCGTCGGGAGATATAAGATTGAAGGGGCACTAAAATTTTGCCGCTTTTTGTAAATATATTCTAATCATAGAAATTTAAGGTACTATAAATAATCATTTTGTAGATGAAACCGAACAAGATCGTTTATGAGATCCCCAATAAAAGTTTATATATATAAAAGAATAGGCAAACGTATGAATATGGAATTGAAAAGTTGTAAGTGTATTACAGCCAGCATTTACTGCAAGTTATATAAATAGTGATAGTACTTTTGAGTTTGGTAGATATATTCTAAATTTACAGGATACATTTATTCTAGCAAGTTTATGTAATATTCATGTGACAAGCGATAATAAAGTATCTCTCTTTGAAGTGTAATATCAAAACTTTGCGCAATACATATATAAAAGAATGTAAATAATTAAATAATACTAAAAAGTCTTAATCCAGGTTGCAGTATTCAGTTCAGTGAACTTTTTAACAATAAATATTCTTTATTTTCTAAAAATGTCGAAGTTTCATGTTGCAATATTATTTTTAAGTTTTATTTTTTTGCTTTTTTATTTTAGCCATTTACCTTTAGATTAAAATATGCAATCGTCGTGCAAATTAAACATATACATATGTCGATCCATACGGATCTATACACTTTCGAATGAATATCATCGTACACGGAAAAAAATCGCAAGCAAACATTACTTAATTTAGCTCGGCAGATTACACTGAAGCAAGAATTAAGCAAAATGTATTGAAGGTATTGGGCAAATGTTACTGAAAATATTTGGTAATACATACTGAAATAACAGTCAAATACAAAGTCCCTAAATAATCAAGCAAAGATTACTTTGCCGTCTTCCAATCGCGAGTGTGTATAATACACTCTCTTTTACTAAAATGTAAACATTAACTTTTCAAGTTATTTAATTTATAAGTCCTAATTTTATATTCGATATTTTCCGAATTCGTACACCCTGTGTATTAAATACGCTTGTCGGTTGCTATGTACATATCACACGGTGTCAACAACTACAGCGGCAAGCGACAGAAAATAAAATAAAATAAAATAAAATACAAGGCACATTTTGTAAATGATTATTACATACTTATCGTTACCTTATATAATGTACTATATTTAAAATAAAAAATAAAACGCAGAAAATTAAACATTTTTCTCAAGTTTATTATTCAAGCGAGCAATAATTACTTGATTGGCAAGGTAAAGTATACCTAACTTCTTTTACTCTATTGATCAAGCAAAATTTACCCAACTAGTTCTGTAGATATTCTATAACCGTCAATCACATCTTGCTTGATGAGTTCAGCTCAAGCTATTCGGTAAATTTTGCTTGAAGGTTCATGAAACTCTGCTTGCGATTTTTTTCCGTGTATTAAATAAACGTATAATATTTCACTTTGAATAAAATACTGGTTCAATCGAAACAGAGAGTATACATGTAAATTTAAATTACGATTATCGGTAGTGTTATATAATCGAATCAAAACTGGTACTTATTATATTTGGAAACATAAAACTATCACGAACTGTGATTGAGATGATCTAATATCCGAGAAACTATATATTGTAATTATTCAAATTTTTGTTTGTTCTACCTATACGAAATCCAATATGTAGCTTCGTCTCTTGACTGATCTATTGGAAAAACGTATAAATTTACAAACGTTGCAAGTTCAAGTATAAAGTCATTGCAATTCTATAACCGAAAGCTCAAGCTTATGAACATCGTAGTTTAATTGAAGCCAATGCTCGAACAAAGATGTGTATTACTCGACGAAGAAATAACAAGAAGCTAAGGCCAAGCGCATACGAAAGGGTGAAAAAAAGGGCAACAGATGAAGAATTCGCGAGGACAGAAAAAGAGAGATGAAAAAAAAAAGAGGCACGGGGGAAAGAGTCACACAGGACGGAAAACGAAAGATGCTCTTCCTCGCCCTCTGTTGTTGTGTATTATACACCCTCCTGCCTCTTGCTCTCTCCCTCTCTCTTTTTCTTTCGTTCCTTGCTGCACATTCAGATGCTCCGGTAAAACGCGCGCAGCTCTCGCACGCACACACGCGGCCACTTAACCTCGAAATTTCGATTTCGTCGCATGGTATTTTAACGAGGCCGATATTCTCTCTCTCTCTCTCTCTCTCTCTCTGCCTGACCAACGCGTGCCCGGTCCCTTTTCTCTCTCTCTCTCTCACTCCCTCAAGCTCGCGCGAGTCCAAAAGGGCCTCGACCGAATGCGCCTATACATATATATACTCGGACAGGCAGAAATCGAAGGTAAAGAGCGAGCCGCTCGCCCCAAAGAAAAAGGACGCGAGGACGCGCACCGCACCACACCGTACACACGCATACACATATATAGAAAAATCGTAAAAAAGTCCGAGATATGAGAAAAGGGAGAGGAGGAGAGCGAGAGTTTCCTGTGGTCACGCGCTCTCGCGCACAGCTCTGACTAATCTGTCCAATTAAAAAGGTCGCGCAGTGCGTCTCACGGCATCGGAACTGAGAAGACCAAAATCACGGTATACACGCTACTCTCCTTTATATATAAACAAACCAATAAACAAACAAAGCTCGCAGCTGTTGTATAGGTATATACGCATTATAACGCGTGTGTTTCTTTCGGTTGTATTCGCTGCAGCTCGAGCTGAGCATGTGCGAGACGCGGCGAGAGAGGGTGAGCGAAGAGGAGAGAGAGAGAGAGAGCGAAAAGGGAGACCGCGCGACTGCGGTATTCGCTAATGAGAGCCCGAACGAAGAGAGCGAAACGAAAGGAAAGGAACGGACGGACCAATCGAAACGAAAAATGTTAATTAAAGCGCGCGTCACCGCGACTCGAGTATCTCTCTCTCTCTCTCTCCTCTTCTCTTCCCTTTCTATCTATCTCTTCGGACCTTCTTCCCGCTTGCGCGCGCGCGCGCGTGTGTGTGTGCGCAGTGCAGAAGAGAAACCGATTCTCCCGGCTACGTGTGTGCGTGAAGCCGCGTTGACTAGTATATCTCATGGCAGTGCCCTAATTGGCAGGGCATGGAAATTCTGAAATGTTCTTACCCGGGACTCGCGCGACAACGCTGGATCTGTCGCCCTGCGCGGTCTGCGCTCCCATCCCAGCTCGGTTTTTATAGGAGCCGCGCGTCGGATTTCGGGGTTCTCGCGGCGCTTTTTCGCTGCGTAGGATTGTCTCCGCACATGCTTTTCCGTTCCGCCGCCGCCGCCGCTGTGTAAGAGAGACCGTGCGAAAGTAGCGTAGGCGTGCGCTCGCACATCTCATCGGCCTTTGTTTTGTCGCTCGGCCTCGGCCAGGGCGACTTTTGTACAATATATATACGTCGCGTGTCGAAGGTATTAGCGAGTTTTTTTTACGCGTGGATCTGCGGGAATCCGCGGCGAGCTGAATACTTTTTCTCTCTCCTGCAGCGGACCTTCGCGTGTGGCCTATCGTGGAAATCATTTTTACTCGGAAGCTCGTGAAATAGAGGATGTTTTTTTTTTTCTTTATATAGGTCGCGTGTGCCGCGCGGTACTGATCTTCGTGCGATTTGGCCTGTTGTAAAGTTTTTGGGAGCGGATGCGTAATATACGTACCCAATGAGCTGAGAGAAAGAAAGCGCAATAATAATGGTTCCTATATATACTGGCTCCTGTTTAACAGCTGTAATATGGGAAACGGATGTGGAGAAATTACCTATAATGCGATTACTTGATTCATATAAACAGTTATGTTGATACTATAGAGATATTCATTTTTAAAATCAATTTTGTTACATTTATAATAATTATATCGAAAATGAGTGAGCTGCAGCAATTTTTCTATATGAAAATGTATGACTTTTATTTCTACGTCCTCTAACAGTTTCGTATTGTCGAATCATGTCTCCAGTACAGTATGTCGTATCGTTTCTTTATTCTTTCATATTTCATAATTTCATCATCAAATCATATATATATTAGATTGGTTGTATTGAAATATGCAATTCGAGTAAGTTTTCGCATGCTCTCTCTCTCTTTTGATGAACGTTTTCCATTACGTGACAGCAATATAACCGAAACGTTATATTATTCGAATATTTATGTTTAAAAGCTTAACGATGCCATTAGGTGCTACAATCTATAAGATTGAGATGAAAAATTATAAAGATATCTGTGAAAAATATACGACCGTGCGAATTTCAAATATCATAATTGTTAATTAAGTATGCGAAATGATAACGCGCGGCATGTATGCAGGCTCTTACGCGGAAACACACACACACACTATACACACGCTGCCGCGTATAGGTACGCCAGATGAAAGGAGAGGAGAGAGAAAAAAAGAAGGAAGCGCAGGAGGGTAAACTCTCGATCTCGCGACTACTTAAAATAATCCGCAGGGCAATTATCGATCAAGGCCGCTGTGTACAGCCACGCAGCCGCGCTCCCGTATATCGCCAACTTTAATTATTACAAACGCAATAAAGGATAAGAGATCCCCGCTTATATGCACCAACAGAAAGACGAATAAAATCAAAAGGATCATGTTTTATATACATATATATATATATATATATATGGCAATGAAACAAGTCGAAGAGAGAGAGAGAGAGAGAGAGAGAGAGAGAGAGAATTGAGGCGATCGCCGCCGTACAAGAAACTCGTCCGAGTATATATTTAAATCGAGAAAATCGCGTTATACACCAGCATCGGCCTGCAGAAGGGCAATCCGATCCATTAGCGATTAATCGTCGCGGATATGTTATACAGAACGCGCGAGCGCGCAAAACCGACCGCCTCGCCGCCACTGCCGCCGTCCGATATAGAGCGTAATAAGCCGCTTTCGTTTAATGGAGCAGCCGAGCAGCACACAGCACGGTGAGAGTGAAGCGAGAGATCGAGGCGGTATAAAGAAAAGAGAGTGTGTGAGAGAGAGAGAGAGAGAGAGAGAGAAAGAGAGAAAGAAGGATCGGAGCGACAGAGGGGCAGGTGCGATGAGGTTCGCCCCCTAATCTCCATACGTTGGTGGTGGTGCTTGTGCGCGCGCCCGGAATGTTGCCGAATTAAAGCCGGCCGAATAATTAAATTCCGCGGCGAAGCGATTCGCCGGGGCTCAAAGAGCCGAACGTGTCGTATATTCTCTCTCTCTCCCTCTCTCTCTCTCTCTTCTCTTCATTTTTTTTTCGTTTGGATCCCGGTGAAACCTCGCACGCCTTTTTTATCTTACGAGCTCGATGCTTAATCTTCTCGATGTATGTATACGCGAGATATCTTGTTATTTTTGCACGTCTGTGTGTTTCTCTCTCTGTGTGTGTGTGTGTGTGTGTGTGTGTGTGTCTGTACATGTATGAGTTGGGTTTGTGCTTTACGCGTTCGTTCCGTGGATTACGCGTCTGAATGTGTGAGCACGCGGCGGTCGTTTATGTATGCATATATGCTCGATCGGTGTATTTATTCGCGCTGTGTCGGCTTGTTCGCGTTTTAACGAGGAGAAGCTGCGGCGGAACGTGTATGCGGCTACGATTGTTTTTTGGCGAATGCGGAAAGATGAGAGTTCGAGGTTTATGCGCAAATATTAGCTATTCTGAGAATTTGCAGATTCTATTAATAAATGCAGTTGTAGCGATAATGTTGATCTGTATATTGGTTTGTTCTGGTATATATGCTGTTTCTGCACTTATAGGAATGGAATTTCAATTATCCGGTTTATAATTGGCTTGAATTTCGTTGACATTTAATCAATGGCTTCTAGAATTTAATATTGCTGCTTTTGTTATTAATGACATGCTCATAAATTCCTGTAAAGTCGATTAATCAAAAAAATAAAATTTTGAAATAATGAATTATATTTTCAATATTCGGTGTAATTAATTAATTCCGAGGACTTTTATGACAATTAGAATAATTGTAATAAAATGTAATGAATATTTTGCTTTTTAGAATAATTTAATGGTGTGTAAAGAAATCGATTTCTTTTTACAATTAAATTATTATTTCATTACATCATATCAATCATTTGATTGTTCAGTATAAAATTTCCTCCTTCCCCCCCCCCCCC
>UELU01140326.1:158548-171633 GCA_900490025.1 Megastigmus dorsalis | reverse complement strand
GGGGGGGGGGGGGGGGGGGGGAGGGAATGAACGCAGAACGGGCGATGAGTGACGCCCGGTACACTGTTGACTTTGTGAGCGCGCTATAATGAATGCAAATGTATTGAAATCCAAATCATTATTTTGTCTAGACACATCAGCATGTGGCTATTGTCCGTTGTCTCGCACTCCCGGCGGCACAGACGCGTCCGTCTCTCGTTTTAGCCAATCTCTTCACGGTCGTACCTCATTTGTTCCTGATTATATATATTATTCAATTTTGAGCCGTATCGCATGTTACGCGCACAAACTTATCACCACAGGGTATATAGGAAACGGAAATCACGCTAATCGCTATTACATATACTAGAAACGGCGAAAAAAAGAATAGAAAAAGAAAAGGAAATCTCTCCAGGAAACGCTAGCTGCTTTTATATTCGTCCAGCTATAACGATATATACTAGCCGTGGGCTGCAACGCGCGTCTGGAAAAAACTGCTTCTCGCTAAATGACTCTTATCAATTCGCGCGCGTCTCGCATCTGGCGGCTAGTATCGGCTCGAAAAGAGTGAGCGAGAGAGAGAGAGAGAGAGAGAGAGAGAGAGAGAAAAAAAACGAGGTAAAAGGCATTAAAGTGCGCGCGCGCTCTCTTTTATTCGCATCTCTCGACGTTTTACGCTCGCAGCCGTGATGATGACTTTATCTCTGCAGGTGCACTCGGCGTTACAGACTCTCTTTCTCTCTCTCTCTCCCTCTTACACACACATAGCACACAGAACACACACATAGTCTGCCGGCTCGCGAGACTCGAGAGTTTGACCTATTCCGAAGCCCTATAGCCTCCCACCCGGCCGCCCAGCGCCCAGCAGCCGCGCCGCGACGACCACCGCCGCCTCTACACGCGCGCACACACACAGAAAGAGAGAGAGAGAGAGAGAGCGAGAGAGACTGTACACACACACACACACACACACCTGCGCGAACTTTATGTTAGACGCATGCGTGTGAAGAAATCCTTTAAAACGAGATTCGCCAGGTCTCGCCGAGACTGCCAGAGCGGCAGCTATAAAAAGCGACATTGTAAAGCGGCGGAAATAGCCATTGTAAAAGCTCTCTTATATATATACACGTTATATAGAAAACTGCGGGAGAGGAAGAAAAAAAGTGCACTTAACGGCCCTTGGGCTACGGGGGGAGGGAGAGAGAGGGCGAGGAAGAGTATAATACGCAAAGGGCCTCTAACTCCCCGTTGGCCGCCTGCAGGATATAACGAGGGAGGAATGGATATCAAAAGAGAATGTATAAAGCGTCCAGTTGATTCGATAGGAAAAAAAGCGCGGCGCGGCCTCTCTCGCGTCAGTCCCTCTCCCCCCCCCCCTCTCTCTCTCTCTCTCTCTCGCGTGCGCTGCAGGTATTATAAAGCTGAAAAATGAACCGACCATAACGACTGCAGTCATTTCCTCGCGCGCTGCTAATCTAATATTCTATCCGATGAATTTTATTACCCCATCCCAGTCCTTCACCGAGAGTCCGCGTCTTATATAACTCTTTTTCGTCGATTTTTTTTTTCTTTCCCCCCTCTACTATGGGTATATACTCCCGAGTGAGACGAACGCGCGCTTCGATATACTTGGATTCCTATATACCTTTCTGGCGCTCTCGCGTATCGCTCGATGCAGTCTCCGAGCGGCGAGAGTCTCTCCCGTGGCTCTGTCCTAGAATCCAATTTTAGAACGGCATCCGTCATTTTGCATCATCGATGACTAAGGCGCCGGCCGCGTGCCGTATACGCGCGGTATATACCTGCCTTATATATGTATATAATGTGTGCCTGCAACATTTACGAGATCGACGCATATATGCGATCGTAGAGTGAGATTTTAATATTATAATCTTTTTTTTGATGAACAATACTTTTGGTCCAAGCAATTCTATAATATATAACGGCTTCGATAATTTATCAAAATCAGTCTGCACAAATGTAATTCATTTATATTTTGAGGTATTATTTTTTTAATAACCAGCTGCTATAATTTTTAGTGATATATATTTTACTTATATACTCTCGCTTCTTAGCATCAAGCTTTATAATAAATACATACCAAACTTTGTCAAAGAGTTTTTTTTTTCGTTAAAACGATGGATCTGGGTATAAATAATTACGTGTCTTGGTCGCGTTGATAAATATAGTCTACGTGTGCTGCACAGCAGAAATGCGCCAAAAAGCATATATTAATGATGTCGACGTACACCGATATGCATGTACATATATCTATAGGTGAATATCGTTAAAAGCTCATTGACACGTATATGCACAGCTATATATACAGCGGCTTAATGTCTTGGCTCAAAAAAAAGTCCTTCTCCGGAATTCAAGACAGATTGACGACCCGGTGGGTGGGTGTGAACTCGTCCGCGCGCGCGCGTTAATGAAAAGAAAAACTGCAATGTTGGTATACGCCGGATGGCTTCCCTCTGACGCGGTGCCAAAGTAAAGGAATTGGGTAAATATGCAGAGTGCGGCCGTCGCTGCTACAACGGATCCAACTGCACTGCATCTGCTGGTGCAAACGCAGCCGCGCTGCGAGCCAATCTCATCCAAATGAAATTAGGACTTGAAAAATAGAGTGAAAAGCCTTTCATTAACGCCAACTCGGGTACAGAAAAGTGTAACAATAAGCGTGTTTTTTTTTCCGTTCTTTTTCCTTGGTACTCCATGCGTGTAATTAGCTGATATAAGGTATAGTAGCTGCGTGTAAAATTGTCGAACTTTTGATTTACAATTAAGTAGATCTATCCAGAACCAAGTGCAAAAAAATTATGACAAAATTCGAGTTATTGATTTTGCAAAAGCAGCAGCAGCAGCAGCATCAGACTTTTGAGGGATCGTCGATTCTCGCGTTATGTATATAAGGAAGCGAGGCGCGCGCGTGTATAATGGGTGCGATGGTCGCTGCGCAGAGAGAGAGAGAGAGAGAGAGGATCTCTGTGCAAACTCCCAATGCCAATAAAACTAAAGCTATTTTCGGCGGCGCTCAATTTATTAATGTCCGAGTGTCTGGGGCATGCCGGATATTGACCTGGTTATAATAGCGGCTGCGAATCCCATTCTCTGACACAGTCAGTTTTACACACACGCACACACACGCACACACACAGAGACACACACGTACACTTATAGTCTCGTTATTCTGCTGATTGCGCGCGGAGCGGACTCGGAAGTCGCTCCGCGTGTGAATACGGCGAACGGCTTGTTCATATAGTTATGAAAGTTGATAGACCATTACGCATTATCGTTTCCGCTCCTTGCCCCCCCCCTCCCCCTCCCCCCTTCCTCCTCTGCGCGTGTATATAGTGCCGCACACGAGCTTTGGCCGCCGTCTCCGCCGTCGCCGCTGTTGTTGCTGCTGCTGCTTCCTCGTCTAAACTGCGTCGTAAGATTCGGATTTAATAAGATCTTTCTCCTGATGTTGGGTACAATTATTCGTTTCGAGCCTACAGTCCCTTGCTCGTGCAGCTTTCATTTGACATCTGCCCCATTTAGCTTGTGCTTTATGAAACTTTTCCGTTGTACATATCTTTTCGGATGATAAACATGATGTTTGCACTAGAACTAATTGATTGCAGCACACAAATAGATAAGATAAATTACTATACTTTTTGAGTATAGCTCAAGTACTGGTTACGAGCTTTTTGTATACGAATATATTCGCTTGTCAATTTTTAATTTTAATAAGAATATATATACTTACTTTTTAAATTAGTAAAATTTATTATTCGCAATAGCCACGACTTTGCTTATATATTGAGTAGTAGAAGCTCGTAACTATGTGACGGAAAACGCGACGCGTGGTGCCAGGAATTTTATCCGCGTTATGGCATTGTCTCGGTTTTATTGATTTCTTACTCTCTTAGTCGGCAAGATCTTTCATCGATTATTATATATTGAAGTTCCGAGTTTACGGTGGTATATATTAATGTATAATACGCTTGTGATAAACTTACATTTTATATATATATCAATGTAATGCGATTTTGTATGTCATCTTCCCTAAGTATATTTATATTAAGTATGAATGTTCAGCGAATTCAAAATGAAATTTATCATATTAATTTGTACATCTTCTTCTACCCTATCCATTATTACAAGTTGAACTTTACAAGTCGATAATACCTACAGGCGTTATCAGTTCTTTTTACTTTTCTTGTGTTCGTTGTGTAATTTCTACAAAAAGACCTTGAGTCACTAGCCTTACACTAGCAATATTGACAAGATTTTTCTCTCAGTGTACACAGCATATATCTGGCAAAAAAAGTCAATTGAATCTGATTCTAAATTTTTCTAAAATTTTCCATTGCTTTTTTTGCCAATCACGTATTCGATTATTCTAATTTTGGATTTAAAAATAAAGCTTTTATACATCCTTCAGAACATTGGTTGATTTGTATCGTTCAAATTAAATTAAAATTTTCGGTTAGTTTACTAGTTGATTCTTCATTTGACGTTATTACAAAACATGCCCTAATCTCTGAATATTATCAAATAAAGATTTGATTCGTAAACCAACCAAGATTTTAATTTAATTCGAATAAACCTTTTAGTTTTATATGCACAAAAACAAAGCTTACTAAATCAAGTTTTCCTGCAATGCCACCTGTTCTGTACTTCAAATTACATTAAAGTAATAACAATATTTTTAATATATTTCTGTAATCTTATGTACTATGATCTTTAACGTATCATCTCGATCTCCGTTTCCACCGGTTTCAAAATATTTCACATGTTTTTCTTCGCGGTTAATATAAAAATAGTGCAGATTATATAATTTCTAGTCTCATCTCCCATATAATAAAATAAACTTGTGTAATTTAAGGATGTTCTGGCTTTACAAAAAGTTACTCAAGTTTAAAAATTAAGCTTTTATGATTTTAAAATATATTTTTATACATAACTATACTAGTATTAAAGATTGAATCCGGTTAAAATTGATTCAAATGTGTTTAAAAGTATTTTCTGAATGTATAAAGATTAATTTGACAAACTTTTGACTGCGAATTTGCTCTTTTGTACCATGCTAATCCTGAATTGCTTCGTCAATAGCTTCTAACATACATTTTTTATCAGTGGTGCATGTTTAAAGTATAATTAGTTATTGTTATACAAAATATCAAGTACTTGGCATTGTTTTTTCCTTAACTTTATCTCGATTATATGTGAATTTCGGTATGAAATCGATAGATATTCTATACAGCGCGTGTTAAATTGTCATTTACACTTATCAATAACTTTTAAGCGAGCTTCTCAATCCTTTTAAAATTTTGTAGATGATCTTCTAATGTTATCTTTTCGACTATACTTATAGCCAGAACATCCTTAAGGAGAGTAATGTCCAATCAGCTGTTTAAATGGGACCATCTCTGATGAAAGGGGGACCTTTCATCGAGATGAGAATAAAATGAAGTCTTTAGAGGAAACATTGTCACTTGAAACATACAAAATATTAAATTTAAAAGAAATTTAACTCCCTTACATGACGGGAAAGTTAAAAAAAAGTGAATATCA
The DNA here is from genome assembly GCA_900490025.1 of Megastigmus dorsalis. Taxonomy (NCBI): domain Eukaryota; kingdom Metazoa; phylum Arthropoda; class Insecta; order Hymenoptera; family Megastigmidae; genus Megastigmus; species Megastigmus dorsalis. The sequence continues at coordinate 166,092 of UELU01140326.1, read as the reverse complement.
GGTCTTTCTGCACTCGTCTTTTTCTACTTCCAGTGTTAAGCCCAGATCACAATAATTACAGACTTTTTTTAAACATTTGCCGTTAAGTAAAACGGTTTATTTTATTTTAAATTAAATATCTTGTTATACATGAACGATGATACAAGTTTTATAAGTGCATTGTTTCTGCAATTTCAATAGGTACCAATACTGGGATCCTTCTGATGGTCAGAAATAGATTTTCTCAAAACTTACAGCACTTTCATTTTTTATCACTTTCCAGTATTTACCAATATTATTCGTGTGAAACGCACCATTGAACAATATTTGGTATTTAAAAAAAAAGAAGAGAGCGAATTTCAAAATTCCTATTCGACAACTCGTTTTGCCCTTCGCAGGGATATAGATATCCAAGCTTTGTGTAAAGCGATTCATTCCTGCATTGCGCACATCGTAATAAGTCCTCTAGGAACAAACGGCGCAAAGAGCAAGAAAACACTGCGCCACGCGGCTAAAGCGAACAGAGAGAAGATCGGAATATTTATCGAGTAAGCATCTGCATAAGGGTCTAGTCGACAAGTCCACGGACTCTAAAATAGCTCGCTGCTCCTGCCGTGGTTGGTATATAAGCTGATGGTCTGCGCTCGCAGAGGTGTGTGAGAGAGAGAGAGAGGGAGAGAGAAAGACAGAGAGAGAGAGAGAGAGAGTCGGGAGGAGGCAACAGGTGGCAAAGCCGGAATCACAAACAAATCCAGCAGCGGCGGCGGAGAGTGAGAGAGAGAGAGAGAGAGAGAGAGAGAGAGAGAGAAAGAGAGAGAAATCCCGCGGGCGTCTAGACACGCTCCATTTTCCGTCTCTGCAGGCAGTGGCGGCGGCGGCGGCGGCGGCGGTTGCGTTCGCCACATTAGCCGCGAGCTGGACTCTATCCGCTTTATTGAGCGCTACTTAACTCTCTCTCTGCAGGCGCGCGCGCGAGCACATAACTCGTCCTCCTCTCTCTCTCTCTCTCTCTCTCTCTCTCTCTCCCCCTGCAGTGCATAAGCGTACACAAGCAGCGAGGCCCGGCCAAGACACGTGCACACACTTGCGTCACCACTGCACGCGGGCATTCCGCGCTCGCCCGCACCGCACTGCACTTCGCTGCCGGTGTCGGTCTGCGCCTGCTGCGCTCTGTGTTTGTATTAGCATATTTCGCGGTGTGTCGTTGAGAGGCGGGTCTATAATAGCTATATACATGCTGCGCGCATAGCAGCGGCAGCAGCAGCAGCAGTAGCAGCAGCAGCAGCTCTTTCGTCCTATCGCTGCCAGACACAGCTTCCGTCTGGGTAAACACATCCAGGACATTCATCAGAGGATTATCGCGAGCGCCCTGGCTTATACACACAGTAAACGCTCGCTCGCTCGGTGGTGGGATGAGGAGGTTCGTTGTTGGAGGAGGAGGAGGGAACGAGAGACGCCTAGACGTCTAGCAACACTACGTGCGTGTTTATCTAGTTTAGTCTAGACACTGTAGACGGGTCAAACACTAATTAACGCTTAGCAAACAGTCGGCGGCTGATCTCTGCGGCTGCGGCTCCTGCGCGCTGCCGCTTATATATGCTTGCCAACCGTCTCACTCTCGCTCTCTCTCTCTCTCTCTCTCTCTCCTCCTTTTCCAGTCTTTAATGCGCCGCAGAGTGCAGAGAGAGAGAGAGAGAGAGCAGAGGAGAACGGAGTATATATACATAAAGTCATTCGCATTTCGACGACGGCGGCGAGCGCGCGGAAAACTTTCCGACGCCCGCAAGTGCATGTGTGGCGGTCGGTATAGCACAGCTGCACAGCTGCAGCCTATATAGGTGCTGTACATGTATATATATATATATATCATGCACGCATATACATGCATGCGGCGGCGGCGGCGGCGGTGGCGGTAGTACAAAGCCATAATGGCGTGTCTGCATCAGCATTGGAATCGGCTCTGACAGCTCTCCCAGCAGCAGCAGCAGCAGCAGCAGCAGCAGCAGCAGCAGCCTAGACCAGACAAACCGGGACAAACTTTCGAACTAGCACAGGTCGTCTGGCTCGGCTGGACTGGCAGACTGCATATGTGTGTATATATACTGTATATATATACCGCGTATATGCACAGTGTGCCGGTCTGCTGTAACGCTGTTGGCTACCCCCACCAGCCCCGTTCGAAAGACCCCCTCGGCCTCGCCCGTCTCTCGCCCGTCTGCCGCAGGCATCTTGCACCCCCCGCAGCAGACCGGCGACACCCGCCGCCGCCGCCGACGCCGCAACCCACAGTAGCCGCCGCCGCCGCTGCCGCTGCCGTCGCTCGTCGAGTATCAATTGAACGGATTATGCGCTTGATATAAGAGGAAACATATTATCGAGTGTCGACGCGACGCCGCCGTTCGCCACGTACGTCCTCGCAGCTCCTCTTGTTTTCTTTTTTCTTCTCCAAAAGCCGCGCGCGCACTCCCTGCTGCAGACATATAGTCCTCCACGCACTGAAAGGCATCCCGCGGTTCAACTTGGATACATACCTATAAAAAAAAAGCCTGCGGAGTCACGTATATAGGTGTGTGTATATATATATATAGTTGGAGATGAGCGATAGGCTTGAAACAAAAAAAAAGGCGCGAGGGCGCAGACTCGTATAGTTGTCAATCAAAATGTCGTTAGCGAGGCACTAGCGCGTCTAGACACTTGGATTCCTTCTCTCTCTCTCTCTCTCTCTCTCTATCTCTCCTCTCCTTTATATCTCCTGCTCGTCTCGGCCGGTCTGACTCTATCTTTCTCTCTCTCTCTCTCTATGTGTGTGTATGCGTCACTCGCTCTTCTCTCGCTACTCCTATAAAGACTCAAGGCTCAAGGGGACCTCTGCCTGCCTGCCTGCCTCTGCCTGGCTGCCTATGGCTGCGACCGCGCCGCCTTCATCTCCCCGCGCCTTTCTGCAGCAGCGCATTTGAACAAAATTTAAATGTCCAAGCCGATTCGAGTGGAGAGACGGAGCTGCTCCGCGAGGGAGAGACAGGAGGAGAAGGGCTTTAAAGGAGAGAGCCAGAGTGAGAGAGAGAGAGAGAGAGAGAGAAGAGGCAAAGCCGGAGAGCTGAGCGCGAGCTGCGCCGCCGTCGCCGCCACCGCGGCTCCGAATCTACTCGTGGTTGTCTCGAGCGCAACTGAGTCAAGTGGCCGCGTCGTCGTCGTCGTCGTCGTCGTCGTTGACTTGTTGGGCCTCATTTACATCCAGACGAAAGAAGCGCGAGTCGAGCAAAACTCTCGCCGTCCATATAATAGGCCTGCGCACGAGAAAGAGAGTGAGAGAGAGGGAGAGAGGACCGCGATTTTCAGAGCCGACACTTGGCCCAAATATGCGACTCTATATATGCTAGACTATATAGACTCGCGCTCTCGCGAGCGGCGCATAGGTATGTGGGCTTCGTAACAATTAGACCTCTCCTAGCCTCCCCCTCGACTCCGAGACTAACTACTCTATTGTGCGTCTCTGCGCTGCGCTCACATATAGACCCTCGACACAGTCTGCATCACCAGTTTTTTCCAGATTTCGCGCGACCTTATATCCTTTAACCCTCGCGGCTATCGATAACTTTTCCCCAGTCCCGGGACCTTTCTTCGACAAACGCCATATAAGCGTTTTCGCGTGCCGAAGATGCGTCAAGCTCGCATAACCGTCGAATTCTCTTTTTCTCATCTTCTTCGTTTTTCCGCGAGAGTATGGATGATTGTTTAGTCCTTGGCCGTAGCCGCTCAAAGTTAACTGTTTCATTCGATGGAACAAACACTTTGACGCCGACTCGAGCGCGCGTGCAGCAGTCCGCACCTTTTTTCTAGCATCGTATATTATATATATATGTATATACAGTCGCAATAGTGCAGCCTCATGAAAGCATCATCGTCTCGCCGCCGCTTATGTAAGTCCGACTTATGCGGCGTCGGCTATTTAAGGGGATGCGTCAGGCCTTATAATACGTACCGAGAATTTCAATATTACATTTTCCACTCGGGTTGGCTTATTGGATGCCGCGGCCTTCCGTTCGGAGAAAAACGTGAAACAGCATTGGCTATGGCCTGAAAGCGTATATACCATACGGTTAATTACATTTTCTACACGCGGCTTCTGCACGTTCGATATTTATTAAGTATTTGTTGTTGATATGCACTGAGATTATTTTGCCCAGCTAAGTAAGTATTTGCTGTTAATGCCGAGATTATTTTACTCGCTGAAAATAGAATTCCTTGACGCATCGCTTATTTTACGTGGCGCCTAATTTACAACGTCAATGAGTAGAGGGAAACCGAATGATACCGTGTGTATGTAACTCAAGCTTCACTAATTTTATTCATCCTTCTCACTTTTCGCGTATTAGGATTTTATACAGTGAGAAAAAAACCTTAGAATGCTCAAAGGCTTTTAATTTGGTTATTCAATTAAACTTTAAGCCTATTTATCCGCGGTAGCTTAAATTTATTCCTGATGGAGTTCATGAAGCTATAGCAGGGTTATAAATTATACCGATCCAATTGATGAACAATGCAGAACATATTCGTTGCTTGAGAATATTCTCATCAAAAGCTAATAGCATTAAAAGATAATAATATAAAAAATATATCATTTTATTTATTTATTTATTCATCAGTACATTTATAATACATAAATCCTATGAGAGCTAATCATATACTTGCCCAGAGGTAGTAACTATAACTTTAAACTGGATATAAACTAATCCAAAAATATATTCTATAATAACAATAATTATAATCGATAATAATTGTGTATTTGTGGCATCTTAATTTCGTTAAAAGCTATAGTATAATATATATTAATTTATATATATTTAAAAAAAATTAAGCACTTTAATGTTCTTATAAATTAATCCGTGTTCTAAAGCTATCGTTATAACTTGTATACCAAACTTTGCTTATGGATAATCCCAAGTTTCATTCCAACTAGAAAGCGATATGTCAAACACTTATTTTCTCGAGTCTTTTTATAGTCCTACAGGTTTGAATTTCTCATGTCCTGCGATATTATTAATATGGAGCATTTTTGTCCGCAGGTGCCGCTGGTGCAAGTAGTCAAGAACGCGGGCTTGGGCACGGAAGACGGACAGGTTAACATCGAGATCGATCCTGCCGTCGAAAAAAAACAGGCGATCTGGAGAAAAACGCAGCAGCGTTTCAGCGAAATCACCGAATGACCTTTAATGCACTTGACATTTTATTCGACAGTTGACTATGTCGATTGATTTTTTTAATTGTTCAGCAAATAAACGTTAATAAAAAGATTGATTGAATTTTCGATATACCTGAAAAAAATTTTTTTTTACCAGAGAATTTCCGCCTGACAGGAGAAGTTAGTTACGATATACATACACATATATGTAAAAGTACGTTTAAAGTTTGCGCTAATAATAAGAATCGGTCCAATCGCTCTTCTCACTTTTCGTCTCGCTCATAGATTTTGATAACCTTGGGCTATGGTATTTTGAAAAGAAGTCAAAAAAGGGACGTATAAAGGTTTATTGGATTTTTTTCCCCCCGTAGCTAAACAACTGCTGTCGTACAAGGTCAAGCGTTTGAGAGAGACAGAAGGAGTCGATGAAACCAGTCTAGAACGGCTACGAGACAGAAAAAAAACGGAAAAAATTTGCCATCTCTAGGCCTATCTCCGCATATGTGACACTCACGCAATCCTATATATAAATATATACATTTCTTTGCCACTCTTTTCTACATGCCTCGTTCCATTCAGACATTAGAGGGACGCCTTGTGGGCGCATTTTTATAAGCTCCATAAAGTCGCGAGATGGTCGTCAAAAATAGTTTCTCTCTTTCTTTTAATTCTCACTTTCACCATCTCTTCGTCCCCCCTATACCTTTCCTTGTATCCATCTCTTCCTTTTTTTTTTTTCATTTTTTTTCTCCAATTTTTCGCCCTCGAAGAAAACAGCATTAGAGCGCTCCAGGTATAAAATCGACTTTTTATCGTGCAAGCTGAAAGAGACAGGAAATTAGTCAGCGACCTTTGCGAAGATTCTTAAAGCGCTTCCTTTTATCTTCTTTCGCCTTATTCGAATACCGAGAGACTTTAGTAGATATTTAACTTAATGTGCCTGCAGCTTTCTTGCTGCTATTAATGCTATTCTTCTCTTTTTTTCTTTTTTTCATTCATTCACAACATTTACCTTACTTTCTCTCTTTTATTTCTGCTCACTTACACAATTATTTATAGCAGTTATACTTTTATGCTTGTTACTATATAGATACTTTCTGATATTATTTCTCTTAGGTACTCGAATGGGAACTCAAAATTTCAACCCATGCTAAACCAAGTATATCAAAATATATATATTTAATATTAAAAACATGAAAAAGGAGTCACTTATTAAGATGACACTTTACCAGAAGTCATTTCAGTTCTTTGTCATAAAACTCTTGTAACAAAAATATTTAAATTTTATAATATTATAGAGTAACTATGAATCATCTTTCTATCCGACGAAGTTGTTATTTTATATGCATAATTTAATTCCGAATGCAGGAAAAGTATCCCAATAGATACCTAGTAATATAAACGAAAATGTTTTTTTTAACTTATTTTTTACTAAAATATAACGTACAATTTCTAGTATTTAAACTGAAAATTTCGCCAGATTCTATCAAGATATAAACTTTTTAAAAATTGGTACGATAATTATTTTGAAAATGAAAATGAAAAATTGTTCCGATGAAGTCTTTCTGACTCTACAGTGCACATTAAAGATTAAATGTAATGAATTAATAAGAAAAAATATCATTATTTATTATTCTAAAAATTATGCTACAGGAAGAGAGAGAGAGATATAGCGTGAGCAGCTCTGCTTGCATCATGTATTATAGTGGAAAAAGCCGGACATAGTCGGGCAACGATATACTATCCTATACAAGCAGTAGCTTGGCGACAATTGCAGGCAGACTTGCTTAATTTAAACTTGTTAAAAAATAATAGATGACTATATTTTATAACGAAACCAAACAATGGAGCTATTTAAACTTGAAATATACAAAATTTAAATAATATTTTAAATTGAAACTTTACGAGCCAAAAATTGTTGCTGCATTGCAGGTAGTAGAAATTTCGGTAGTATGCCAGTAGTATATATTATAGTATTCCAGTAGTATATATTATAGTATTCAGTAGTATATATGTCATAGGTACACAATCTTAAGATTGACTTTCGGTAAGAAACAAATAAGAATCCATTTTAGTTTTTAACCGATCAGAAGTTGTTGAAGTATTGAAATATCTTTGACACACTATTTATACGATAATTATCTTTCATTGTGTACCGCTTAGGAAATAAGTCTTGTTTAGTTACTACTGGCAATCCGTCATCGCATACACGCTTTAGTCACTTGGGTCTGTCTCGGAAACCAGAAGTGACCATTTTACCTTCTCATGCCTCACCAAATGATAATATAATAGTACATTACACATCCAGGGAGGAAAAGCATTCTTGTTTTTATTTCCCATGGTGTGTATACTATTTTTTTGCCTAGCGAGGCCGAAATTACCA
>UELU01140326.1:102895-158528 GCA_900490025.1 Megastigmus dorsalis | reverse complement strand
CCGGGCGGGAAAGTGGTACTTTCGGCCCGCTAGGCAAAATAGTACATTACACATCCAGGGAGGAAAAGTAAGAATGGTCGCAGATAGCATGGAAATTGTCACCCGAGCCGAAGGGGAGTACCACTTTCCCGCCCGGGGCGGGTTTGAGACAGTGGTAATTTCGGCCTCGCTAGGCAAAAAAATAGTATACACACCATGGGAAGTAAACAAGAATGCCTCAGATCGCATGTTTGTTTATCTGCGATCTGAGACCATTCTTACTTTATCTCCCAAGGTGTGTAATGTACTATAAATTACCATAAATGGGAATATGGACTTTATACTCACAAATAAACAGGGATCATTGAATAATATCGCGATAATTCAAATCGCTATGCGGCTGAAATAAAAGAGAAATAATTAAAAAGTATATAAAGGGCAGAGATTTAATATCATTTGAGTGGTTGTCACATCGGTTCGCATTGCATACATAACCTTATGCGCAGTGCAATCAAGCTTACAAGCCACTTGCATTCGCAGGTTATAAGTAAACGACTATGAAGAGGAAATTAAATGAAAAAAAAAAAAGGCAAGGCTCTCCGCAACAGCTGGTGGGAAGGTAAAAGAGAATTGTGTCCTACGCTGGTCGGCTAGCTCGGGTTCAGTCACCTTTGATTAAGCATGCACGTGCAGCATAGGTAAGCAATCATTGCAGGCATACCAAGCGACGCGGCCGATGGCGAACCAACAGACAATGAACCAGACAAGGCCGTCTGCCGTGTTTCCCTCTCTCTCTCTCTCTCTATCTCTATCTCCCTCTCTCTCTCTCTCTCTACCTCTCTCTGTCCCTCTCTCTTTAGCTATACCTCGCTGCTGGCGCGGCACACACTAGACACGCCAGCAGTTAAAAGGACTAGTATATGTATATGTGTATAGATATAAGTGTTTGTATATGTGTATATATAACGCCTGGGACGACACATCGGAATGTAAAATGAACGCGCGAAAAATATTGCATTGCGAATAGTGTAGCGTGATATCATCCGGTATGTGTGCTCGTCATATATATATATATGTATCCGAGAGACAAAACAAATCGTCTGGTCTATACTGCATCGGGCTTGGATTGTTATGTATGTGTACTTGGAAAACGCGTTGCGCGTCGATGTTGAAAAGATAGTAGGTCAACATTTAACGATCTTTCTCGTGGAATCGAGAGACAATCCATAACGATCGCCATTGATATATCATTACACTTATAGGAAGAACACTAATTCTGTATGGAATCAGTCATCGTAAATTAAGTTTTCACTTAAATTATATTATCGCACTATACTATTTTTATTTTAATTCAGTATAGTAACATAAGACGAGTAGAAAGTATTTGATTTTGAAAAAAAATTTAAATACTAAGACTTGGATGCTCGAAAACAGGTGAAAATGTTAACCCACATTTGCTTTTATATATTTATATAACATGACATACATCAGCGAGTTTTGGTGCGTAAGTTGAGTGAATCGCGGGGCTCGATATTTAGAGCGAGAAAGACCGATCGAGCGCGTCGGAACTAACAAAAAAAAAAAAGGTGCTCTAAACAAAAGGTTTACAACGGCTGCATCGCATAGATCGGAGGTTCTATTTCGTTTATGGGCTTTGACACAAGTTATACCGGTTCGGGGAAAAAATATAACGATGAGCCGTGGGTCAGCAGTTGGTTTCGCTTTCGGTTTCGCTTTCAGTTTCGCTTCGAGTTTTGGTTACGCGCGGTTTCGATTTCATTCAAGTCTGATAGCCGTCTGGATGCTCGGATACGTGCGCAGGTCAACGGACTCGTCGCGTGCTCCTATATACTGTTGCTGCTGCTGCATTCGCCTGCATGACCTCTGCACAGCTATACATACATACATATACACATATATAGTAATAATATATATAATAATAAATCGTGTTCAACACCTGCGCGGGATCGAATGATCGAGCGATGGAGGACAGTCGCTCCCGTCGCTCCTGCTGCTTATATGTATAGCGCGCGAGCTAAGCCGCGGCTCTTTCGGCAACTGCGCACACCGGCAATCGCGGTACTCTCTCGTTTCTTTGCAACAGTACCAGCCACTGCTATATATATGCGTATATAAGCTCGATGTGCAGGTCTCGTTTTGTCTTGGCCCGTCAGCGCGACGTCTCATCAAGTGTGCTTCTCAGCCTCGCCCTTGTAGCCCCGAAAGTGCTCTACAACAGACCCAGTATAGACTAATGATTCTGTCTGAGTCGAGGTCTGAGTGGGAAATTGATCAGCGGGGAGCTTAAAAACTTTGGACCTCTGGGCGCGCTCGCGCGGTTCGGCAAAGCAAGAGAGAGAGAGAGAGAGAGAGAGAGAGAGAGAAAAAATGAAGAGAAAAAGAGGATTACAAGGAAAAAAAAACGCAAATGAAAGAGAGAATTGAGAATTGAGTGCTATTGTGCAGGATTGTGCAGGAGCATCGAGGGCTGTTGAACAGTAGCAGCAGCAGCAGCAGCAACGGCGGCGGCGGCGGCGGCGGCAGCGGCAGTGGCGACAGCAGCAGTCACGGTATAAGACTCGACTCTACTGCAGGCTTTTTATACCGGCGCTTCTTATTTCGCAAGCAATTGGCTTCTTTTCCCCTGGGACGGAGTAGGGAAAAAATGACGAATGTGAAAAATGTAAAGGAAAAAAAAGAGCAAGGGGTATAAAAAGTGACGTTAAACGAAGAAACGAAAAAGAAGAAGAAGAAGAAGAAGAAGTGGATAGAGTGAAGCTAATTAGAGAGCCGCTTATAGTGTTAGCTGGCTGCCATGCGGACTAGCTTCGAAAGAACAATCGCTCGGCAGCGGTGCAGCGCGCCAGCAGTGCGCAGTCCGCACATCATTAGGGTTGACGATGTGCAGGCACGCATGCATCTACTGCAAGCTATACGAGCCATGGGAGAGCTCTGGGAAATTTGCACATGTGATCGAGCTCTCTCTCTCGCTCTCTCTCTATAGATGTCTTTCGATCCCGCTTGTATAATCTATCGCTCGTTATTCCTCCTTACGGAACTATCCTGCGCCTATCCTCTCTCTCTCTCTCTCTCTCTCTCTCTCGTGAGACGTCCTGCCATGCACCTACTAGTACCCAGCACGGAATGCGCACGCATTTTACATATATACATCTAAAAATCCAAGAATCTATGCCTATACTGCACGAACTACATATATATATATCTACGTACATGGAATACGACGTAAACTAGGAAGCTCGTTGTAGAGTTATATAGCGATTGAGAGCGAGAGCGAGAGTGAGAGAGAGAGAAGAAGAAGAAGAGAAAAAAGTGAGCGAGTACCGCACGCGGGGAAGATGAAAACAATGCGTCCCGTCGAGTCACGAGGGCTTGAGTCTCGCAACTTGGCAACTTGGAGCACACGCACATATATATACATATATGTATACGTGTATATATATACACATAGACGACTCACGAGCCGGAGGGTTCAAAGGTTGTGCGGCAAAGGGCTGCTGCTTGGGACTTGAACAGCAGCTCCCTTCCTGAGTGGCTATTAGCCACATATATACTGGCGAACCCAAGCCCAATCTCCTATAATCATTACCATTCAGAATCTGCCAACCAACAGAGAGAGAGAGAGAGAGAGAGAGAGAGAGAGAGAGAGAAAAGCGAAGAAGGGTGTGCTCCCGCCAAAGCGGAAGGAAAGCCAGTTGTAAGCAGCAGCAGCAGCAGCAGCAGCATCAGCAACAGCACATGCCACAATTGCATTCTTGCTGCCTCCCTTCTTCTTCTTCTTGCCCACGCGAAAATATATTACTGCAGCGAGACTCTTGCATATATAGCGAATCTTCTCGCGGAGTTGTTGTTGCATACGCGGCAGATGCATCGAGAAAGAGAGAGAGAGAGAGAGAGAGAGAGAGAGCTGCGGGCTGAAAACAAGCCAAACAACACGCAGTATATAATGCAAAAAAGGCAAAAACGAAAGAGTGCTTGGCTTTCGTGGAAGCTGTTGGTCCTCTCTCTCTCTCTCTCTCTCTCTCTCTGCCTCTCTCTCTCTCTCTCTCTCTGACTGGGTGAGCTCGCAAAAAAGAGTCCGCAGAAAGTAGTGAGGCAGGTGCATCGCGGATGCAGCTGAGAGAGAAAGACTGCACTTTCTGCAGGATCCTCCCCTCTTATCCCTTCCATTCTTGCTTTCTTGCTTTCTTGCTTTCTTACTTCTGTTTCTTCTCTTCTCTTCTCTTCTCTGCGCTCTCCTCTTCGCCTTCTCTTCTCTTCTCTTATCCCTTCCCCCCACCCCTTCTTCTCTTCACCACGCATTGCTCATTCTCTTTATTCACTTTGCATCGCTCTCTCTCTCTCTCTCTCTCTCTCTCTCTCTCCCTCTCTCTCGATTTCTTTTTCCTTTTACTTTTTTCACTTCAATCGCGCCAACTTACACTTTTTTTTTCTTTCAATCGCGGTGTTTTGCATTCTGACTCTTTAACAACAATCCGCCGATGCAACGCCTCGTAAAATGATAATGATGGACAGTCAAAACATACGTATATAGGCTTCTTTTTAAATAGCAACAATTGCATGAGGCGATGGAGAAATTATTCATTCTAGAATTAATTGTTCATTCGAAATTTAACCCATTAAGTAACGTCCACATGGTCATAATTTCTTCTGAGTATGTAAAAATCAAATAAAAATTCCAAATACAGTGTTTCCGACAGTTCAAAGTCTTAGATTTGAAATATAGTAATCAGAATTATGAAAAAAATTTTTGTTAAATCGACATTTTTATGTCGAAAATTTAAAAAAAAAACCCAGCCATGATATCTGTTTTCCGAAGCTCAGTTGGAATTTTTATTTCATTCGACGCACAAAAAATAATATTTTTTTTCCAATTTTACTGTATCACGTCATAATTTTAAATATTAGCTACAGTAGCGAGACGTAGTTGAGTTGGTTGCCCTTCTAAAAATTTTAGATAATGGAAATAGCACTTATCGATCTCGCATCATTGTTAAAAAAAAAACAAATCAAATTGTCTCGTAATATTATTTTTTTTTACATAGAAAATCTCGATTGGGTAGCGATTCTTATATTACTAAAGTCGAAGAAACAATTGTTAGATACACTATATCGATAGGAAGAACGCACCCGCAGAAGGCGACTTTGAAAATTGTGTATCCACGTAGATCTATATATCCCAGCGAACATCATGAACAGAATATTGTGGATTATGGGCACTCGAGAACTTAAGTATACGTATCGGACATGTCGAAAGAACTGATGACCATTAAGCCCGCAAGGCAATCAACCATAGCCTCCAGAAGTCAATCGTCTTTTATTATCTTTGTAGATGGTCGTACTTAATGCTCCAGGCTAGAGACAGTTCAGTCGATCCCTAGATAACTGCATTAATCTAATAGCTCAATAACCACATATTCTCTATTTCCAGTCTCACCGGACCCAACGTACTTAACGCAACCCGATGCGAAGAGAACTCGAGTATAAGATAAATCCCGAATAAGCGAGCAACTGTTAACATTGGAGAGACGGAACAGTTTAATAAAACGGACATCGAACCCTTGATAAAGGAGTGACTAGTGCGGTACCGAACTGCTACGTGGCCCTATACATAATATACATATGTAGATTCAATATATGTCGTTGGTAATTCACTAAAGTACTTTAGTACATATATACAATCCATATCACTAACGATAATACGAAAATATGAACTCGAGTTTGTGACAGTGGTCATGCGATTCGGCGTTCGAATATTTCTACCCAAATGTGAAAAGTTTGGGAGAAATATTCATTGCTTAATTACGACTTGAAGGGCGGACGTTTGTGCTGTTCACAAAATGTTGCCGCATCAATGTGGCGAATTTATTTAGCGGAAAATTTATAAATAACTTGATCCAGAGTCGCTGACCGGCAAGAAGTATATTATGCCCTCGTCTCTAACATGGATTAGAACTGCATGAATATATATCTAACAGACTGAGAAGAGTTCATGGAGAACGTCGACCGATTTAAAAAGCACTTCGCAAGGAGGACGTGAAGTTGGTGACTTGCGTTCTGTTCTATAAATGTTTACACGTGCTCAAGTCCCCGAGGCTGTAAGCCCTCCTACGTAGGAAAGTGAAAAGTACACGGGGGGAGACGCGATCTCTTTCATTTGTGTAGTTGCACATCGGATTGCCATTGAACAAAAGATCGTTGCATCCACAGTGGGTGGATGAGTACATCGTTATCGCGTTACATTCGTTACAAACTATTGCATCGACGGCTATGATAGGAGCTATTTTTCGAGAAGCAAGGAGCCAAAGGAGTTACCACTGGAATACTTTAGTTCCGCGACTCGACAAGTCCAATATGATCCTCGGAAGGAAAAGCCTAATTAAAACGGAGATCCTAATCAAAATATTGCTATAAAAAGCATTAAAGAATGTTGCAAATATAATACAAAACTTTCTCTTTGCAGAAAGCAAAAAAAAAGTGTAAGAACAACACTGAGTAGCGTTGAGTGGACATTGCAGTCGTGTAGATTGTCATTTTACAGATCACGACCACGATGGTCCCAAACTCGCAAAAATACTGATGTATCTGGTCGATTAAAATATTAAATCTCCCGCCTTACATTTTATCGACCAAGAAGTAAATAATTCGCATTGATTAAAAAAAATACTTTGAATTATAGAAATCCTAAATAAACAGGTGCGCTACGTCTATGAATTAAATTTTTAAAGGTGCAATTGAAATATTCAATCGAAACTTTGCCAGATGATAGATAATTCATAGACGAAGTGCATCTGTTTGTGGGATTTGCACAATTTCAGATATTTCTTTAGTTATACGTCTAATTATTCAGTATCCGATCGATAAAGCGTCCAATACTAGTAATAGTAGGACTTTCACAGCCCGTTAACTCTACACCCATATTTTACATATAAATAGAGTACACAGTCTTTGTTTGCGCGTATCATCTGGACGTTTTCATTGGATAATATGTATACCGAACAGGATGATCGGACCGAAGATGATCTTCTAGGGACTGCCGACCCCTCCGAAATTCTCGAAATCAATTATCTACTGTGTCTCTTGAGGATTCAGGTTCTCACAAGCTATAGTCAAACCAAAATGACAATTATTTCAACTTGGGCGTTTTTATAACAGCACATAAAATGGTTGCCCCGCAATGCCCATATTTATTGTTAGTTTATATACTTTAAGTATGGTAGATACGAACATAAATTTTGTGTAAATATATTAAATCGTTATTAAAGTGTTCGAGTTCGTTACTATAGGAATAAAAAATGTAATTATTCTCAATCTACTTATTTCCCAAAATCTAATGCCTGAATTTAAAAGTAATGAAATTTACTTCGTAAAAGACTAATTTTTAGAAGAAATTATAGCTGTTAGTTGCTGAGCGAAAAGGCGACGCTATGACACTTTTGACCAGACGTACAGGTATGTATATACGTACATGTAATATGTAACATTTTTCTTTTACACGTACATATATATACATATATTGTAGAGTCTATTACAAATCGATTTTATCGTTAGGAAATTTGATCGCATGCATAGTTCATTCTTAAGATTTTAACACTGGTTTATATTATAATTTTATTTTTTATGTAATATAGGTATTTACAGTCTTGACTTTAGATAGACATTAGTTCTTCCTTCTCGGATTAGTAATATTACCTCGGTTTCGGCATTCAAAAATTCTTTGAAATTCCTTTCTCTTAGTTTTTAAGTCAATTTGTATCGCTATTATATTATTTATTACTATGTAAAGCACCATATTCCGTATAATGACTATAAATAAATAAATAAATAAAATAAATAAATACACTACTTTTAGAATGCATCTGAATGAGAATGAATTTTTGAGTATACTGGTGATCCGATTAAAATTGCTTATTAACAAAAGGTTTTTTTTCTTAGATTGTTGTGATAAATAATTAAAAAAAAATGAACATACGATTCAAATTCAGCAAGTGTAACTTACTTTAGTAATTTTAATTTTAACTTCCCGAATCGCATAACTGTATCAAAAAAGTTACAGAAAATAATTGACCCGTATTTTTTTAAAGATCCGATTTTTACTTAAATACCTAATACCTATAAAAATATTGTTATCAAGACCTAGTGTTTTTCTCGATCAAATCTCCTTAAAATGCGTCGTATATACATAAAGCATCGCTTTCATATATATATAAGATCGGGCAAGGAGAATCTCTGGTGATCGATCTGCTCCAGATGAAAGAAACCTTCTGACCAACGCGTTAATTATCCGAAGGCGTCGCAAAGCGAGAGCGCGGCGATCGTTAATCGGTACACATACGATATCCAAAGGTGCATCAGGAAAGGCGCCGGGTCGAGAGCGGAGAGCGAAAAAAATAAACATCAGCCCCTCTCGGTTCCCGGCAGTCCTTCGGCATCCATCCCGACGGGCCGCATATCCAGCCGAACGGAATCCTCCGCGAGCGGGGAGCGCTGCAAGAGATCGTCGCGGGATCGGTAAGCTGGCGAACCGCAGGAGCCGTGGCTCGCGCCGCACTCGTGCTCAGCGGGCCGAGACAGCGGACGGACTCGAGCTCAAAGTCGCAGCGGAGCAGCAGCGGCGAGTCGGTCTCGCGCGCGACTCGCGCCACGGCGGCTACCGCGTATCAGGGGCCCCGATGCAGCGGGGGAGTATATATTCGAACTGCACGAGAGCGCCGCTGTCCGCGCGCGAGCCGTCCTCCCTCTCTCTCTCTCTCTCTCTCTCTCTCTCGCTCTCTCTCGCTCGCTCGCTCTCGGTCGGAGGCGGTCGGCGACGGCGGCGGTGGCGGGGCAGGCTTGCGCGCGCGCGCGCTCGCGCTCTCCGGAGACCAGAGTATAGCGTACACGCGCGCTCACCGTCCTGCAGTTTCATTCAGCGCGCCGTGGAAAGCGGCCGTTCCCACTCTCTCTCTCTCTCTCGCTCTATCTGTCTCGGTCCCTCTCTCTCTCTCTCTCTCGCTCTCTCTGTCTCGGGCTGTCGGTCTCGGTCGCTCCCTCTCCGCTCCCTCGCTGCTGCCACTCGGTCCCCGGCACCGGCCCAGCACGGGGAGGCGCGCGTTCGACCGGCCTGCAGCTCCCCATCAGCCCTCCGCAGCAGCAGCAGCAGCAGCAAGGCATCGGCGTCCACCTGTAGGCTCCCGGTGAGCATGTCGCGGCCGGAGCGGCGGGTAGCGGCGGACGAAGCAGCAGCAGCAGCAGCAGCAGCAGCAGCAGCAGCATCAGCGGGAGGAGCAGGAGCAGCCTGAGCCGGGGCCGTGGAGCCGCGCGCGATGTGAGACCGAGGAAGAAGCCTGGCACGCGGCCCGCATGAGATGACGAGCCAGAGGAGCGAACCACGAGGACCACGGGCCACCAACGCCGGCGCGCTACTGCTGCCGCTAGTGATTGCACTGTTGACGCGCGCTCGGCCCGCCAGCGGTGAGTATATTATATGTCCTGCAACCAGCCTCGGACCGACCGACCAGGCCAGAGTTGCTCCTTCCGGCATTTAAAGGCGCTGCGCACCGGCCGAGCCGATCTCGCCGCCGCCGCCGCCGCCGCCGCCGCCGCCGCAACCGCCGCAACCGCAGCAACGGCGGCGACGGTCCGAGATCGGCGGGCGCTCCCCCTTCTCCTCCTCCTCCTCCTCCTCCTGCCTCCCGCTCGCCAAGAGAAAGGGCTGTGCAGCTGCACCACCGCCGGATCGCCGCCGCCGCCGCCGCCGCCGCCGCCGCTGCACTGGCCTCCTTACCTATGCCTTCTCCGATCCTGTATGCAACCTATCCGGCGCGCGGGCATATTTGCATTCGCATCGCTATGCTCGGCGAGCGGCGGCCGTTAGTCGCGAGCGCGCCGTAACGAGCGCGGCCTGTCACCGCCGCGGCCGGGGCGCTCTTTCGAACGCCGGGAGAAAAGAGAAGAAAAGCCGCAAGGCCCGTAGCGCTATGCGTTTTCCCGATGCATCGGCCCGCACCCCGGAGCTCGAGCTCCTGCCTCCTGCCCCTCTCCCTCCCCCTGTCCTTCCCTTCCCTGCCCACCTCCTCGTCCTCCTCCTGCGCGTCCCCCGCCCCCCGTTCCCACTCGCCTCGACTCTCCTCCTTTTCCTTCGCGAGTTCTCATCCCCGTGCTGTAGTTACTCTTGCTATTAGCTTCGTCTGCGCGTCTGCTTGATGCTGAGGCTCCTCTGCCGTAATGCGGAGCACTGACCCGCAAACTGGTTCCTCCATTACACCGGACTCTGATCTCTCTTTCTCCTTCTCATAATAAATATCACTTATCTCTTTATCTCTTTATCTCTCTCTCTCTCTCTCTCTCTCTCTCTCTCTCGCACACACGCATACACACGTGCACCTACACGCTATTAGCCCTGCTCTGCATTGTTCTGCTTTCTTGGTATGTTATCCAGTAATTCGATTGCGAATCCACCGAACTTTACTTTCCTTCATTTTTCACCTACTTTTTTTATAAATTATTGAGAGCAAACTTGTTCTCGTCGTGTAAAGGGACAGGGACTTTTTTTAAATAATAAATATTCGGTTCGAAACGACAAATCTTAAATTTAAAGCTAAATCGTGTCATAATAATGTTTCTATATTCCCTTGGATAGTTAGACATTGTATATGTTTTTTGAACGTTCATTCGTAAGATTTTTAAGAAACTTTAGGTAGAAATGAATTGAAATCGCGGAACATTACTTGATTAATTTCCATAATGTAAAGAAGGAAAATAATGAAATTATTCAATGCATTCGATTTTCGTATATCAAGTATCGGCCTATAGATCGTTAATTATTTGGAAAATTTGCATTTCGTAAAAATAGTATGTAAAAATTCAAGAATTTAACTTAATTTCAGCTTCAGGTACAAAAAAAACTCGTACAACTTATTTTCTAGATAGTACAATACATGCAAAATATTGTCCACCATTATATATTCATATGAATAAATTATTGTAATTAAGTATTAAACATTCAGATATAAGAATATGGAAATTTATGGAAATAAAAATAAAATTTAGTTTTGCCTACCTATGTACCAACTGCTCTTCTTTCTTCAAATGGTCATAAATATAGTATTTTATTTCAAAATTTTTATCTGTAGGTTACGAATAAGTGTGAAAACATTATATTCATATGTTAAAAAAGAGAGATGTAACTAAACCAGTAGTTCTTAAGCGAATTAGCTATATTGCATGGATGCTTTCGGGGTGATCTGCATGGGGTAAATTAATGTTTATCTTTACTGGAAAATCAAGTGAAAATGCGCTTGATTAACATTGTTTTTCATTTCCGACATTGTAATTATAAATATTACTCAAATATATTGCAAAAGAAAATGTCTATATTTAGATAATATTAATGCTTTATGTTAGGGTAAATCGAGTGCTTTGAAATATTACATTTGAAATTAATATTGATACTTTTATTTTATCAAAAGGTGTTAATTGCCTGATATATTACTTTACTTTTCACTTTTAAACCAGTATTCAGTCACCACAAGGGACTTTAAAAAAAGGGAATACGAACCTGAAAGCTAATTATTATAAACTTTAAATCAAATAACATCATTTTCTTTTCACAAGAAATCAAAGCTATTATACTTATATATTACACTGTAACGGGAAGAAACATACAACTTTGATTCAGTAATCTTTTAAATTTTTTATGAATTTCCCATAATAGTATGGATATAGAGGCCAATTGTCAGTTCGTATTTACATAAGTAACCATTTTATAAAACGGCATTTATAAAAATCCAATTAATTCGCAAGGTACCATGTACTTATGGTAATTACATTTGTCCAAACAAATTTTGAAAGATACAACACATTTGAAAATCTAACATGAAAATCTGTATCTATAACTATCGAGATATATAGATATATCTCTTGTGTAATTTAAATTTTGTTCGTACAGATATAAGTACCACAGGGTGTACATATATTCGTTTAGAACCAGTGGTTTCGTATATTTCTTAAATTGACCACTTGTGCTGAAATTATCTAAATTAACATTAAAATAAATACAATTCCCTTCTCAATCTTTATAACGTCGAATTAAATGTACAAATTATAGTTTACATCCAATTTCTTTCAATTGTCTATGATGCCTTACTGCACAATTACAACATTTTAACTCAAATAATTTAGACACTACCGGATGTTTATCAGATTCAGTTAAGAAGTCACACGTACATAGAATATCATTTAAATTTATTTATTAATAGATTTAACCATGTGAATGTCACATCTTTTAGATATCTTACAATGTACATCATGGTAAAATCTAAAAGTTAATACTCCTAGAAAGCGATGTAGCATAGCCTTTAATTTATTTATTAGATAATTTTGATACGGAGCTCAATTACTTTGACTGAAAAAGAAAAGCAATAATAAATTATAATCCATCATTATTTGACTTATTAAAAGTTAGTTTTAGTAATTAACTCACATTTATTTTATGATAATAATATTTTTCTAAGTATTTATAACTCGCTTGTAAGATAAAATTTCTGTGCTCTTAAATCTGAGATTGAAACATGATTTCTATATAAGTGGAAGTTGTACTTTCTATTGTAGTACATCGTTATTTATAATGAGTAATTTCTTATTTCTTGTTCAGTTTTTAGTTTTTTTTTTAACTTTTCTATGGCAAGTTGTACAAGCTAGTCTCTAATCTTTTTTAAAGTTTACATCAATTTTTAAGCAGCTCTGCACATTTAGAAACTTTTAGCTTAGGTTGATTGAAATAGATACCCAAATAACTCAAGTTATAAATATTTCTTGTTCCATTTATATTATACATACCTGGAAAATATTCAGCGATGCTAAAGCTTGATATCTAAACCATAACTTTGTAGTTATACAATTATTTTAAAAATATTATTTACTGCTTAAAAGAGAAATTATTAATCAAATGGATTCCTAATTTTCATTCTTATATTGAAGAAGTTGAAAAAAGATTTAATATTCATTATTTTGTTATCATAGACTCATAGAAATCATTTTTTTTTAAGGATTATTAATTCCTATTTTTTTCGTAAAATGATGCGGGATTTCTAATCTCATTGGTAACAACGGCGTATACAAAAATGTGGTCTGTACTTTTGACCAGACCTACTTAGCTTTATGTATTTTGACGCGCTGAATCCGAATCTTAAGTCTATTTAGCTCAAATACCTTCAAGATTTTGTGTAAATCGATTTAGCGGCATTACCAACCGATTTTGCGAAAATCCAAAAAAATATTTGAATATGGCAAAAAATCATTAATGAGCGTGATAAACGTTGAAAAAATATTTCTACATCGAGTCAAGTTTTCTTTTCATATTCTTTGGCAGGGTGAATTCAAATTTGAAGTCTGTTGAGCCCCATCATCCAAAAATTTTGCAAAAATCGCGAAAAATCGAAATAAACTGGCATAGTAATCGTGAATAACAACAAATCTTGAAAAAAATGTCATGGAAATGAATTACTTGGAAATAAATTCTATTGAGTCGAATCAGGTTTTCTTTGATTATAGGTTATTTTGGTTTCTTTGATTATAGGTTGCTCTTATACTTTTTGTCTCTTTTAACGAACTCTTTTCTCTTTGAATGACCTATACAGCGGGTTTCTCTTACTCTTTTCTTTATTCTGATTCGTTCCTCGCTTTAGTGTCCAATCTGCCATCATTTTGATATCTCATCTTCCTTGGTATCGATATTCCATTTGACTTATTTCTTGGTGGAATCGTTCTCCTTGTTCTTCACCGTAGTTTCCGAGATTTTAAGGAAAGCAGTCAAGGTGAGAGTATAGGAAGTGCAATTTGAGACTCATCAAGTAAACTAACTGTCCGAAATTTCTCAACCAAATTCTTTTAATCCTCATTCTTCTCATTTCTCAAAAATTTCTGAGGGACATTCCTAAAACTTTGTCAAGCTGCTTTTTCAGTATCATGTATCTTTGTAATAAAATTTCCATCTCGTAAAAGAGAACGAATTTAAGGCCCATCGAAAATACCCTCTTTTAATTTCGCATTACTTAACGCGGGAAACTTCTCTCCTAAATATTGAAAACAGCCTCCATATTTATCGAAAGCTTTGACAAATTGATATGAATAAGTGGTAGCAAGATTTTTGACGGAGCAATCAATGGTCTGCGTGTGATGTTCCTCGATTCTGCATGAAACTCCGTTCTCTTAAGCCATTCTACCTGAAGATAGTGATTTTTCCTGTCCCCGCTATTCCATAAACATATTATACGACGCTGGAATTTTTTGTGAAACCTAATTGTTGGCCAAGGATCAAGGCTGAAAATTTTAGATCAACGCAAATTTTCCATCGGTGTTTTGTAAGTCTCTTTCAGCGTAGCATTATAGGTGCATATGCTTTCCCGTTATAAAGTAGATCAAATTTGTGTCTTCGTTTCGACAAATCAACGAAGAGTCTCCAATCTTCATCCTTCTAAGTATTCGGTTTTAATTCATCAACCAACTCTTTCGCATCTGAGCAGGATACCAACGAATTTTTATCATCTGTGGTAAAGAATTTCCGAAACTCCTTTTCTCTATCACGATTAACATAAGCTTTAGTCGCTTTTGTCAACAAATTTTTCTCCTTCATTGCTACTGCTAGATATTCTGTTGTTCCACCTTTGATTAATCTCAACTTCCGTACAAGATCATTTAATTCCTCTTGGTTGAAAGTTTGAGGAGTATTTCTTTCAGATGCTAGTAAGTATTCGTCATCCGTTTCATCACTCTCCCTTTCTACTTCCGAAAGTTCATCAATTTAGATTTTTTCCTCCTCGTACGAACTGTTCACATCCATAGATTCAGTAGTCTTTTACGACTGAAGAAACATTGTTGTATGAGATGTTAGCTTCGTTTCGCCGAAATAAATGAGAATACTTGAACCAATGCACAAAAAAATTTTTTAAAGTTTCTCACGCTCTTTAATTGTTTTTTTTTGCCATTTCCAGATATTTTTTGGCGATTTCTGCAAAATCTGTGGGTAACGCAATAAAATAAATTTATGATTTGAATTCCGCGTATCAAAATACATAAGAAACACATTTGATCAAAGCCAGAAAAAAATTTCCAAACTTGCGGTTGCAATTAATTATATTACATACTAATTAAGGAATGGATTATTTATTCCCTTTAAATATGCATTGATTACTATTAACTTATTACCGGGCCAATGTCCATTTTCTTTTCTCAGCATACCACACTGTAATTTTTTATATAAACATCCTAGAGAAAATTCAAAATACAGTGTTTCCGGCATTTTAAAATCTTATCTTCCAATTGCTGCTATCAGAATTCGGTTTAGATTTCGATAGCTTAATATGACAGCTATGCGGCGATCTTTTGCGTGTTTTACTTATAACACGGAGGTACATTATATGTAATACGTACCATACATCATACGCATGGTATACGGGTACATGCAGAAGGTGCCCAGTGACGAAAATGGCACACGCCAGCACATAGAGCACCGACCGACAATAGCTCAATACCAAAAC
This sequence comes from Megastigmus dorsalis, assembly GCA_900490025.1. NCBI lineage: Eukaryota > Metazoa > Arthropoda > Insecta > Hymenoptera > Megastigmidae > Megastigmus > Megastigmus dorsalis. The sequence goes on along the minus strand of UELU01140326.1, from coordinate 143,013 downwards.
GATAAATGCCCAGAGCCATTGATAAACGTGTCCTCGAGAGGCCGTTATACCCGGTCCAGGCCCAACTAACCCCGGGTCGCCCGTGGCGTCTGCTTGCAGGGGGGGTCTGCTGGTCGAACGTGAACAGCGCCGGGCGCTGCAAGGAGATCCTCTCGCAAGGCGTGACCAGGGAGCAGTGCTGCTCGGGAGCGAACGCCCCCTCGACGAGCGCCTACAGCGAGGAGGACTACGACAACGGGGCCCTGTTCTTCTGGCAGGTCCTCGGCGGGGGCGTCAAGTGCGACTCCTGCCGCGTGAGCTGCGACGGGGTCAGCTGCGCCGAGGGCCGGAAGTGCGTGCTACGACGCGGCATGCCCAAGTGCGTCTGCAAGCCCGAGTGCCGCCAGCTGAGGGCCGAGGCGGACGGTCCGGTCTGCGGGACCGACGGCCACACCTATCGCAACGTCTGCAAGCTGAAGCGGCGCGTCTGCAGGAAGGGCTACCACGAGCTGGCGGTCGCCTACGGGGGCCAGTGTCGCAGTGAGTATGTCCCACCACCACGCGCGTCTCCCAGCATGATGTTGTTGATGATGTTGATGATGATGATGATGATGATGATGATGATGATGATGATGATGATGATGATGATGATGAGAGCCGCGCATGTGAGCCGAGCGAGAGACCTGAGTGAGAGCCAATATGGCCCCGTAAAACCTGACCCGCAGGTTCGTGCGCCGGGGTGCGGTGCCGGCACGGGCGCAGCTGCCTCCTGGACCAGAACCTGAGCGCCCACTGCGTCAAGTGTTCGCGGAGGTGCAGCCTCAGTCCGTACCAGCGATTGGCTCTTAGGCCGGTCTGCGGCGTCGACGGCACCACCTACAAGAGCGCCTGCCACCTGAGGGCGGCAGCATGTCGGGCCGGCCGCGCCATCGCCATCGCCTACAAGGGACCCTGTCGCAGTGAGTGGACCGCCTCTGTTGTGTTTTTGTAAGCCGCGACGCGCCGCCGCCGCCGCCGCCGCCGCCGGCGTCCTTCTGGCGTCCTTGCCGAGAGGTCGCTGACCGGACCGCTCCCCTCCTACCTTCTCTCTCTCTCTCTCTCTCTATCTCTCTCTCTCTGTGTGTCTGCGTGTGTGTGTGTGTGTGTGCGTGCGTGCCACCTCTCCTCATCCCCCTCCCGCCGCCCGCAACTGTTGCGCGCTCCTCGGTATATGTATACAGTGCCATGCGCGCGGCCGAAAATAGCCGGCGCGCGAGATTTTTTATCCCCCACGCGTCGCGCGCGACCGACCCACTCTGCGCGCTGCTGCTGCTGCTGCTGGCTCGATGATTCCTCCTCGCGAGGTAGAGATCCGAGTGTTCTCTTCTCGCGGGGCTTCGCCGCGTATACCTCGCGTTATCGAACGCGCGGGTTCATTTCGCACTTAGCCTAGAATATTGGCTGTGGCGAAACTCGGCCTGCAAAAGATATGGGCAAAAGTTCTAGGAGAGCTGAGCTGGTCGCAGCGTCACCAACGTGCTCTTTAGCCTCGTGTCCCCCTGTTACCTGTTCGCTTTCTCTACTGCATCTCTCTCTGCTTTGGCTGCGCGGCTGCAACAACAACTCTCGACCGCCGCAGACCGATGCAAAACAAGGTTGAGCACCGCGCGATTAAGGCTTCGTGACACGACTGCGCGACCAGCTATATGCTACTTTTCGCCTCTTACGCTCTCCCTCTCGCTTGCAGTTCCTCTTCGCTCTCGTTCTTTCTCTTTCTCTCTCTCGCACTCTCTGCTACACTACTTGTCCTCAGACGTAAGGATCGTCGATCCTCCATGTAATACAGACACTCGCAGGATCTCTCTGCGTTTTTTTAACAGCTCGCCCCGATGTTTTACTCGATTCTCGGTTCGTCTCGAATTCCACAGTTATACGGTACCGCTTTTTTTTCCCCCGCAATATTTTTGTTCGAGAACTCTTGCCTTTTTTTATCCAAACTCGTAAACTGAGTAATAAATTGTTAAACGGATATTACGCTGAAAAAAATAGCAGATCCTACATTCCCTTATTATTCCTATTGCTTCTATATTTGTAGCTATTCTAGAAATGGACCGGCAAAAGTATTTTAAAAGTCCAGATTTTAAAGTTTAAATTAGAGTCTGACACCATTGAAAAGTTAGTTGCGCCCATCTTGAATCTTTGAAAATAGTTAAATAAAAGCCTTACTCACATGTTTACTAGATTTGACAAAAATAATCAAACATGCGAATAAAATTTATCTTGTTGTTAGAAGATTATAAATAATTTTTTTTATGTTCCTTTCTGAAATTGCGCGCATTCATATTTGTTAAGTAGGCGATAAGATTCTACGTTTGTGATTCTATTAACATTTCGAAAGTTATATATAAGAACCTAAGAATAATATCTAATTCTATTCCCTTAAAATTCCATTATAATACCTTATTCTGCATTAATATTTTACAACATAAAATACTATAGATGTAGGATATACTACATATAGAGGAAATAAAATGGTTTGCTAGCTACGAAGGAATTCAAAAGCTAATTTTGATATAAAGCTGAATGGGAAAAGAAGTGAAAAGAGACGCTAAAAGGTAAGATAAAGTGAAGAAAGAGAAAATGGAAAAGGGTAAAAAGCGGTTAGAAATGGCTGGGATGTAGGAAGGAAAGGAAGACTCTCTGATGGGCAGTTAAAGCGAGTGTCAGTGTCAGTGTCAGTTCGAGTTTTTTGCACCACTACTTCATTTATCTTGGTGGCGCTTGCAGCACACACACAGAGAGAGAGAGAGAGAGAGAGAGAGAGAGAGACACATAGAACCTGCATCCCACGACCCGCACCCTACCGTATAGTTACCCTTTAGCCCCGGGAACGGGAGGAGAGTCAAGCTATAGGCTACAGAAGAAGAAGTTAAAGCACGCCGGGCAGATAATCGATCTCGCGATGCCGCGCGCTCCTGTCAGTCGATTAATCACACATTCAAACGTTATAAATCCCGCACATTACATTATCGCGCTTAATCTTACGCGATAGGATCGCGGTATAGTATATTCTCAATCGAAAAATAAGCTAACCGCTTTTCGCTACTTACGCGCACATATACACAAATATATGGAAGAGATATGCGGCCCAGCTAAGATTATTAAGTATCGGTTTTTATTACCGTTGTCTATTAAATCCGCTGACTCAATAGGTTGCCGACGCATTGATATCTTAAACCAAATCCGTAGTGTTTCATCAATGGAAATTTTCTTCTCGGCGTGCAAAAAACAATTAAAGACCAAACTATTATTATTAGGTAGAGCGCATTTTATATTATACAGAATTTGTATACTATAAAAAGGTACTTAAGCGCAGAGAGAGAGCGAGTGTCGTACGAAATGTTATTTAGAAATGAACTTATTACGAAGTTTGTTCGAAAAAATCTTCGCGGTGCAATTTATAATTAAAGTTTTCAATTATACACATAATAAAACTAAATATATGCGGAATAATCTATTTATATATTAAATCGCTATAAAAAGTTTTCATTTTTCCCTCCTTTTAATTTAATTTCAAAATAGAAATAAGAAAGCTATATAAATACGCATAACTTTTCTGGTATTTCGCAAAGCAAATGAGAATAAATAATTAACTCACTTTGATACTCTATATATGAGATTCTCGCAGAAGCACGACTCGGTGATACGCGCGCACTGCGAGTTATTATCGTCGTTGCAAACAGCACGCGCCCGACTCCCGCGTTAACGATCAATGCGAGTTCTCCTATTTTGCTCAGCGTATTCTCACTATATATAGGATTCGTTCAGTGCAAAGATTACGGGTACCCATTACGATTCGCGTTACGTCGGGAAAAATTCTCATTTTTGTCATCGCCGGGGACACGGATGACGTGCAGAGTGAGAACATTACATTTATTATTGGTTCGAAAGAATCGTTTTCTCTATATACCTGCAAATTCAATTTTATACGCGATCGTTTCGCTCGGATTATCAATCGATTTCTTAAATGCCTGATATTTTTTTTTGTAAATCAATTGATTTCGTATTCGATTTTAATGAAAGGATTCGACCTGTAATCGCAAATAAATGTTTCTAAATAGGAGCGCCATATCGAAAGCTCTGCGTTAACTGCAAGCCGCGATTCCTTTACGCAGCTGTAAGAGGATTTTCCAAAACCTTTAGAAGTGTACCATTTTTCAAAGTCACGGAGGAGGCAGATCGCTTATATACAGTCGGTGCAGCGTACGCGTAAGCTCATATCTGCCCTTTTGTCCCTCTTATCTGGCCTTGAATAGCGGCAGGCTCTCTATGAGCTCCGCGCGGGTGTTCTCATTTGTTCAGGAATCTAATTAGGTGTATACGTGCGCTCGGCACAAAGTCAAGATCGGCACAACCCGATGGCGCTTGGAGCGTAAATCCTGTCATAAGGCAGCGCGCGAGTTTTTCCCTCGATCGGCTGTACATATGTGTACGGTGCAGTGCGGTGCAGCTCTCTCGCGCGTGGTGTATACCCGTATGCAGCTGGTGCACATCCTCGCGCGCTCGAGATGGCTATCCGGCTGCTGCAGCCAACAGCTCGTACAAATTTCGCTAGCTCCGCACACACACACACACACACACACACACGCAGACGCAAACGAGTCGCGGCTCGCCGACGCCATTATCGTGAGATATCGTAGCCGTAGCGTATCCTAATGACCCTCGTTCTCTTTCTGCTGCTGCTGCTGCTGCTGCCGATCAGCGCCCCGAGATCCGAGATTCCTCGGAGGTGCACGAGCTCGTAGGTTAACGTCGGGGGCAGCGGCGCGAGCTGGACTAGAGAGGAGAGAGAGAAGGAGGTGGTGGAGGAGGACGAAGGGGGAGAGCTTTATCCGACGGCGATCCGGGAGCGCTGGTCACGATCGGCCGAGTGAGAACGAGTGAAACGAGTCGCGCGAGAGTCGCGCGCCGCGATACTTGCGGGAAATGGCGAGAAAATGAGCCGAGCCAGGAGGAAAGGTCGCGGTGCAACGACCCGAGCGCCCCGCGCGCACACACACACACACACACACACACACACACACTTACCGCGCGTATATATGCAGCTGGTCAAGCTGTGGGCCAAGGGTCACGGGTCGGTGCTGCTCGATCGTAGGCAACCCTGGCACGGGGACGCGGACTAATTCTCTTTCTCTCTCGGGCCTATTTCAAACGTATCTCTAAACCATATATGCGCAAAATCGCGAGAAATTAATTGCAATGATTTTAATATGCGAGGTGCACGCACGCTTGTATACACACAGAGAGAGAGAGAGAGAGAGAGAGAGAGAGAGAGAGGGAGAGATATGTCTGAACAACCGATTTTGCAGAGTACACGGACTGCACGAGCATCCAGTGCCGGCCGGGTCAGCTCTGTCTGACCGAGCCGCTTACCGATCGGCCCCGTTGCGTCACCTGCCTCTACCGCTGTCCCAGGAACAAGGAGCTGTTGCGCGAGCGCAACAGGCACAGGAACCGCGACTACCAGGACGCTACGCCCATAGCCCTGTGCGCGACCAACAACGTTACCTACCCGAGCTGGTGCCATATCATGAAGGACGCCTGTCTCACGGGCCTAGTGCTCGAGACTCGCCACGCCGGACCCTGCAACGCCGCCGATCCCGCTCCCTTCTTCCGTAAGTCCACCCATAGGCCCTACAATTATATATATATATATATATATATGTATATATGTCTACAGCTGCAGCTGCGATCCGGACCTCAAGACTTCGCTTGTTCGTCTTATATATATATATAGTAAATCGTGTGTATATTATAGTAAATCGAATGATATTAAAATAATTTGCAAGGGTACGCGTGTGCTGTGCTATGTATATATATATATATATATTCATCTCACGACTATAGGATGACCCGGATTATATTTCTGCTCGAATCTCGAGACAACGATGTTCTGCTTTCCCAAAGCGGTTGCGCCGTGGCTCTTCCTATTGCGCCACTGGCTAAACTAGTCGCGACCGACAAAATTACCTTTCCCTACATTATACCTATACACTTTTATCATTGTCAATCTTGGTTTTTTTTTTGCTTTAGTTCTTCTGACCGCTAACGGTAGGAGTCAACTAATTTCAAACACTTTCTGTATTTTTTTCTTTGTTTGTAGTTTCTAAAATGATTGCTATACCAAACCTGTAAATTATAACAATTTTTTTAAAAAATCTCTAAAAAATAAGTACTTACTGCATTACTTATCACAGCGTTTCATCGGTATATTCTAATTTTTTAATCTATCTTTAAATACTATACCTACAGAAAAAAGACTTTTGTGACGTTGAAATAATTAATTTTCAAAAGTTAATAAAACTACTCTTTTTATGCATTCCTGAAGAATAAGCGTTCACGAGAAAAAGAAAACATGAATCCTAATTGTCTCGAGCGCTTCACACGTGAGTTCTTCTATTTTTGTTTTCAGCCAAGAAACACGGAGCGGATAAAAATCTATTTGAAATGATTAACAAATAATTATAACATTATTATTGTATAAATCGTATTATGCTTGCGCATTCACTTAAGATGGTATAACTGTCGAATTGCAGATAATAGCACCGATAACAGTAACAGTAGCAGCAGCAGCAGCAGCAGCAGCAACATCAACAACAACAACAACAGTAGTGGTAACAGTAAACACACTAATTACGGTAACAGCACTAGCAGCAGCAGCAGCAGCAGCAGCAACGGTAGGAGCCGCGTTAGCCCAAAAGAATCGAGCCCGAAGAAGGATTCGACAAAGCCAATCGGCAAAAGCCGAACGGAGGAGGGCAAGAGCAGCGCAGCGAAGGAGAATACGCCCATCGCGATGCTATAACGCTAGTATATATAATCGTCTTGGGGGTATATATATATATATATATAGTATATTATATATATGTATACGTCTCGACGCGTCAGATGCGCGATTCTCAGCGTCTGGATACGAGAAAATTCTGGACTATATTATTGTATGTGGTGCAGTTTTAGGAAGACGAGCAATTTTCGCCGTGACACAGTATTTATTTTAGCCTCGCCGTGTGTGTTACGCTTTCACCCGCTCGAGCCGTTTCATCCACTTGACCTCACCGTGTTCTCTTTCAATCTCTTTCAATCTTTTTACACCCGATAAATTGTTTATTTTCTACCCATTCTGTAAATAACGATCGGTTCGAGAGTATCGAATTGGATCGATCATCACTGGCCGAGCTTTAACTCGGTCAAACTGTGCTTTTCTTTTTTCGATAAGCACTGTTTGGTTCGAAAGTATATATTTCTATTGGAGTGAAACTTAATTTTTTTTTATTCTTTACTGTTTTTATCCACTTTGGTCAAACATCAGCTTTGCGTATTATCGAATAATGAATAGAAAAGAAAAAAAACAGTTTAATGCGTGCAGAAAAATCACGATAGATCATATGAATGACTCATTTTACAAAAGTGCAGTTCAAATTATTGTTTCTACGTGGAATACTAGCTAATTAAGATTTGTTTTCTCTACGCGTTTTAAAATAATATTTGACCTGCATAAGTGAACAAAAATTAAATCATATCCTCGTGTGCCGAGTGGTGGAGGTGTAATACATCCGAAGCAATTGCATCTAAAGCGGAGTAGAGAGTCCCAGCGTAATGTAGTATAATTATCGTACTTAATTTATTTTAGTCTGTATCCTTCTACGTATGCTACCAACATTCGTTCATCTGTAAAAAAAAAAGTATAGAACATATGGGATTCTTATGATAAGAGTGAGTGCGAGTAAAGGAGAAAAGGAGAAAAGGAAAAAAAAAAAGATGAAAAGAGAAAATATCAATATGAGAAAGGGGTATAAAATACAGAGCGTTGACTCTGCTGGGCAAATCTGAGATTTCATCTGATATCTCATCTGCAATCTCACTTAACGATTTCTCGCGCCCAAATACGTATCATCTTAGGTTTAATAAAAAAACTATTGTCCATACTTTGAATCAATAATTAGATGGGGATTATACGCTATAAATATAATTTTTACCCTGATGGAAGACTCGATTATGCGAAAAAACTCGATTTTATTATAATTATTTGACGCATTTATGTGTGGTCAATTAAACGTGTATAACATAAAAAATTGCTTTTTTTTTAGAAAAATTGACCTCAAAAACCTCTTTGGCTTCCAAATCTCAAAAAACATAGCTAAATATATATTTTCATGTTTTCTTAATGGATCAAATTGAAAGAGCACACCCGAAAGTAGTCAAATATAGACATTCATAATTATTCTAAAAATATTGACCGAGTTATGCTCGTTCAAAGTTGGTCTGCGTCAAACTGTTTTACGAGTTTAAAGGGTTAGAATAAATTTTACAAGAATTTTCATTATTTCAAAAGAAAAATGCTCATTTAGTCTCAGGTGAGATTTTGTCATGAGAAGTCAGATGAGAGGTCAGGTGAGATTCGTCAGTAGAGAGTAGAATAGATAGGATGAATTGCCGATGGGACGAGAGCATAAGAATAATATTTAAATTATTATTAATTTAAAGCGAAGTAAGCTAGCTTATGAGTATGGCGAGATTCGCGTAAAATTCACGGCTATATAACGACACATATAATGCGACTTTTATAAGTTCCATGCTAACGTTGCGATGTTATAAGGATAAGAAACGAGGAGAGGGATAAAAGGAGACTGAGGAGTGGTAGGGGTAACGGAGAAAGAGAGCGAGAGAGAAAAGCCGATGTAAAATATCGCAGCAATTTACGATATGTAAAAACTGAGCACAACTGTAAAGATTAGCGTTGCACTGGACGCGAGAATTAAATGAAAAGGTCTTAGAACTGTCGTCCAGTCTCCTCTGCCTGTACTGATTTTCTTTCGTCTTAACGGAATATCAATGATCTGTTCCGCCTTCGGTGTATTAGTGGATTTTATCTGCGCGCTATTACGAATTCTGGATTAAATTTCGATGTTTCGCAGCTTTCTTTTGTTAATTTGCATACAATTGTTATATTCGGTGAAGTAAAGCGCATAATTAACGTTTTGTAAAAGGATGATTCTTCGTAAAGATGTACATTTTAAACAATTTCTGTAATCGTTAAAAAAATGCTTGGATAACGCGTCAAGTATGCAAGAAAATATGCACGCCAATCTTTTGCAATATAAGTTGTGTTTACAAAAAAGAAAGCTTACGCTAACAAGGAGTGTCGCGTCCTCCGGATCACGAATTTGGTCCCTCTCTCGAGAAATGATTTTTTTGTTCAAAACATTTGAATCTGCAATTAGCTGGTCTCCGTCCTCGAGGCTATTATGACGATGTATTTTTTTAATGATTTTCTGCGCACTAACGCAGATTCCATTTATTTGAATTTTGAGATAAATTTGTGAAATCAGCGGGACACGCACTCTTCTTGTAAGAGCTTCGTCGGTACTTTTGGTAATAACTGTTTGTTTCTTTAATATGATATCTCTATCTATAGGGCTTTATACTTTTGTTTATTTTCTCGTTTCCTTTTCTTCTTTATTCTCATTGATTCAGCCATACAATAAACGGATTTTCTCACGTAATAATTCCGTTATCTTGCACGTTTCTTAATATTACCGCAGTATTGATGAGAAAAAATGTATTTATTGTGCATACCTCGCTATAAGAGTACATATGAACAAATCGATGTGGATTATTCATATGAATCTTTTCAGTGGGATATTCATTAACGAAAGAAATTCTTGACTGATATAAAAAAAATATATATTAGAAGATACAAACGGCGTTAAAGTGGATCGGTGACGCGATTTGATGTCCGCGCGAAAACAAAAGTATGTTGTTAGAACTGTGTAGACAGGAGAACGAGCAAATCATTATAAGCTTGTTCATTCTGAACTTGATAAAACCGAAGGATAGATTAATAGTTTTGGTGGCTTATAGATTTCCCTCAGCACTATTTATGCATAATATTAACCGCATGGCTCATACTGTTTACACATTGAATACAAATTTCTGTAGAGGTTTATCCCATAATTATATAAACAAGTGCTTCGTTACAGTATTGTTATTTACAACTTGTAAACCCGAGATATTATGAGGTTTTAAGGACTATAGATTAATATTATTAACGCTGTATATTATTAATTGAAAAGGATATTCAGCTTGAAAGCTTGAAAAATTATTGACGTATAATCAATGTAAAAAAGCTCTTCTCAAAATGTGAATTTCAGTTGTATCGCGTTTATTAAACATTAACAAACTTAACATTTTTTATAGTGCACATTAATTTCATGAGCCATGGGGTTAAATATAGGCGCTGGTGAAACCATCATGAAAATAAACGCATGCACGTGCACTTATGGATTAAACGGAGTACACGAAAAATTAATAAAATTATGCGAATAGATGCGACTATAGTTCCTTTATGATACGGTATAGACGTTTAATATAAATTATTCTAGTTTTAATACATCATTGATAGCAAATGCAATTCATATGGGTATCAATGTAGCTCAATGGTATAAAGATGAAATTAATCATATAGTAATGTTTCATACATCTTCCAATTATAGGTATTTTATATTTTCTTGCGTCATAACATAGTAATCTTCGATTTGGAATAATAAAAAAAAATTCACGATTCAAATGAGCATGTCATATGCTCTACTTATTCATGTCAGACAATAAACACAAATATACACAACTCGTATTCTGTCTTTATGAATGTGAAAGCCAAATGGAACACTTTTTTTACCGTCTACGAATTTTTATCAAATGTTTTTAATTTTAACAAGCTTTCCAATAAAATGGCTCTGTTATGTCCTCTGTATTAATATGTATAGCATATATATATAATCTGATTAAGCCTTCATGCTAATCGTAGTGCAAATGGTTTGTGTGTAAAATTTAGCCAAAGTTATGCAAAGTCAGGAAAATCTATGTATAAATCAGGCAAAATTTAACAAAGCTATCTGGCATTATTGCGGAATAAATCATTTCTTTTACTAGAAATATTCTTAACTTACAATATAAAAAATGATTTGGAAAATTTTTAAATACCGCCTTGAAATGATTTCATTGAATTTTTCAGTCAACGCAGTTATTGATCCGGAATCATTATTTGAGAAGCACAGAATTGATTTATTTTAAAATTCACTAAATCAGGTGAAAACTACAATGTCGATTTAATATCTTAAAATAAATATCAGAAAAGTTTTATATACCTACCCAAGTGGCAAAATAGAGCGTTCATTTTTTCGCAAAACTTGTATATATAATAGATTGAGATTTCAGTAAAACAAGGTATTTTGGTTGGCTCGAAAAAGGTCCACTCAATAGAAAGAAATCATGCCCAGATGGAAATTAATATATATTTAATATATGGAAAACTATATATACCTATGCAAAATTAAATTAAATAAATATAAAAAAGTGCGTCTCTGAATAAAATTTTTAAAACTATTCTATCCAATAAGTCATGTAAATCAAAATCAATTCAATATTTTCTTTATCACTGTGTAGAATAAAAAAATCTAAATGTAATCATAAAGGGTTGAATATTAAGGTACTCTGAGTATTTAATCATTAATAAAATCATAATATACATTGCTTATATTATTTCTAAAGATACTGTACGAAGGTAGAAAGTTGGATACGGGTAAGTATACTTCTATTCGTATCAAGCTTGTCACATTTTTTTCCTTTCAAAACCTAATATTCACTTGCTCATTTTCAAAAAAAATGTAAACCAATTGTAAGAAACTCAGAGATTCCAAAAAAATAAAGTTTAATTTTTAGTTTTTGTTCGGAAATTGGAAGTGCGTATGTCGTAAATAATTATTCACTGATGGATAATAAGATATATGTACCTATAGGTTAAATGTATCTTCATTACAATTTCTTAAGTTTTCTCCTGTTATTGTAAGAAGGATTCAAGAATACACCAGCATGCAGATAAGGTATGTAAATATATACATGCGAACAAATTTGAAAGATTTAAAACATTTTTAAATCTAATCTGATAAATAAATCTGTAGCTACTTACCATATATATAGATATACTGTATGTTTAATTTAAATTTTGTTCGGACAGAATCAATGTGTAGGGTGTAGGGTGAACTGTATTAACTAGCCAAATAATATTCGAAAATATAAATTGCAAGTATTTTAATCAAACTATTATGAATCGTGTATGTATACATACACTATTTCTACTATTAACTTTCTCAGCATTAGAAGAAAAAGTACTTTAATTCAAAATAATTGCAATTGATTCGGATTCAATATTTAACATACTGAATTTATTTAATTGAAAATGTTTATTAAAAAATATTTAAGAATCATTGAACTTACTTAAATTCATACATTTCTGTTTTAATATAATTACCTGATTATTTTCAATAAGTTTCAGTAATTTATTTTCTATTACGTAGTAGCTCAGTTATAATAAAGACCTGTTGCTGTGATAAATTCGAATGTCGGTAAACACGGGTTAGACGGCTTAATAGCCTTTATCAAACATTTACTTTATATTAGCATTTTAAGTCTCATAAGAGACTTATTTAGCTTACTTTATTTAGTTATAATACATGGTATATATATATATATATATATAATAATAATGAAGAATACAAAAATACATTTTAGATTGACTTGTTGTTGATATTAATTGATTTGCCTTATAAATTGAATTGAATTTGTTTAGAAAATATCGTAAACAATAGCAGATAAAGACAATATAAAAGATTGAAGTTAGTACAAGGTGTAGCATATAGGAGTAATTTGTATTTATAACTAAGCAACAGATGTTCGTGGAGCAGCAGTTAACCGGTCGGCGTTTCACAAGTTTTTTTTGTTCAAAATAATATATAATAAATATTAAATAATAAAAATTATCTACTTTTTAATATAATCACACTAAAATGGCGTGTATAAGAAACTGCTGTTAATTTGGGGACACTATAAATTACTTTAAAATGTATCGTAGTCGATAAGAGTTCAATATAATAATTTTAAAAAGAATATTGAATTTATATGAACATGATTGAGATTGATTGATTTCAATGAATTTTAATGATTTTCAATCGATTATTTCTAGCAGGAAGCGCACGAATACGATGTGCGGATATGGAACAGATCTTATCAGAGTAATCTATATAGGCAGCTTGTACAGCTTGTAGACAGTTCCTTTTGCAGACTGCTGCAGTAGGCCAAACCCGCACTTTCAAGAGTTATGAATTTTTAATAACTTAAAATTTAAATCTTAAACAACTCTAACAATAAATTATATATTTAATTTACAATTTTAAATATTTCATCTTAACATCTAATTTTAGATATAAAATATTGGCGCTAAAAAGAAGGAAAATCTTCAAAGTTAGTCAAAATTTTAACTAATATGATTAATAACATATTAGTTTTATTCATAAAAATAGCATAATATATTTTAACACGTCTAATTTAATACCCACAATTATTTTGAAAAGTCGTCGAATTGAAAAACTAATATTAAATTCATATTTATAGCTAATTATTGTAAAATCCATCAGAGCCCCAAGATCCGAGATTCCTCGGAGGTGCATTTCATATAAGTCGTATATGATAACAACAATTATTTTATTTATTTTTACATATCAAATTTTGTAGTACATTACTATATATAGCTGTATATTATTGTTGGAACTTGCCGCGCGTCCCACTCTATATATAGATATATATGCTCTGGTGGGGTCCAGGGGGGTTATTCTCTAACTATCTCACTTGTGAGATAATCTGTTTTGACCAATCGGAGCGCTTCTTTAAAGAGAAATATGCCTATCTCACCAGTGAGATAGTTAGAGAATAACCCCCCAGACTCCAGAGTGTCTGGAGAGTGGAGTTTAGCAGAATCCCTGTCCCTGCACAGCTGGTCACACACGATCACATGCAGTGTAGGTATTGGCAACAGGGCCAACAGGCAACTCCAGAGCATGGGTGGAAAAAAGACCTCCTCCCTGTAGCTGCACTCCCCTGGATTAGGTGATTGAAATAACTATTTGTAATTATTATTAAGGTATACTTTATTATTTGGCTGATACATCGAACGCAACTGACGTGCCGCGTATTTCTTGTCCAAGAACATGGGCTGGACAGGCTGGACTACTACTGCTTAAATCGCAGGCGCTCGCTAGTGGCTTCTCGATCTCTCTCTCTTTCTCACTCTTGAGCCCCCACTCTTCTTACCTACATGCTGGGTATCAGTCGTGTGGTACTCGTGGTGTGTCCCCCAGTCCCCACAGCAGAATTGACAGTGCTGACATCTTGTAAAAACAGCTGACAGACACGAGTGTAGACACCCCCAGGCCCCAGGGGCCAGGAGAGAATTACTATCAAGTGCCAGGAGAGCTAGCCAGCCACCTATCATGGCCGCTCCCTTGGCAAAAGGCTCGTTTAACGTACAGCCGCGCGGTAAAATTCATAGCTAATCGCAATTTTCAGTGCAATTTCTCCGAAGCTCTGTGCGTCATCGTTCGTCGTATTAGTTTTATCTTCTCCTTCTCGCACGTTTGGATGTTTGTCTACGCTCTCGAGTCACGGCTCATCAAGCATATCTACTATCAATAGATGTAAATAATTGCAAGTAGTTTTAATTAGATATTCGTGAAAGTATCTCATAGTCAAATTAGTAAATGCACCAAGACGTGAAACAATGATGCCTATAAAGGACAACCAGGATGTCGCATGCTTTCTGGTCACCAAACACTCATGGAAGGGAAAGTAAGTTATCCATCAAGTTAGACAATATTCTATCTTATCTAGAAATAAACACTCATTGTTTTCCTGTTATTTCATGCGCTCCACTGTGTTACAGATACAAACGTATTTTCTCAATTGGATCCATGGGCATAACCACATATAATCCAAGCACATTAGATGTTACTAACAAGTGGGAGTATGCTGATTTCATTAGCGTTCAACCCACCAATAAAAATCAAGTTGGTTCCCATGAGTTTTGTATTACTATGCGAAAAGAAAAAAAGATCGAGACTATGAAATTTAGCTCAGAATACAGATCTCATTTATTAACTGAAGCTTTAAAATATAGAAACCAATTTGCTGAAAAACCCAAGGAAATTTTGGTAATTCTTCATGTTTTTATAGTTTTTCAAAAAACATTTGTAAAAATAAGCTTATCTTATCAATGTAACGTGATTCATGAGTAGAAGATTAATTCACTAATATTTTAGACTTATTTTTGTTCCTGTATAAATTTAATATTATTGTAGCAATAGAATTGAAAATGTATGCTTTATATTCACTTATTGATATTACTAAAAATAAATTGAAATATATTTCTTGCAGAGATTTCCGGCATATAAACATCACTGGTCCGATACAAGATTACCAGTTGTATTAGAAATTACTCCATATAGTCTTGATCAACTTGATCCAGCTACAAACATGGTGCTAGCTAGTTATTGCTACAAAGATTTTGAAGGCCTTGTAACAGTAAAAGACTATACAAATGGATTTGTAATAGTTTGTGGTGGCTTTGGACGTCTACACTTATTTGCTTCTCAGTATATAGATGAAATAAAAAAGAAATTAGTAGAATCTGCAATGAACAATTTGGGTATAATTATAAGAGTACCAAAAGAGTCTATAAAACTTGATGATTTTGTTGCTCAACGTCTTGGAAAGTTCAGTGGGGATGATCATATAACAAGTGTTTCTGAATTTACTGTACATAAAAACTCATCTAGGCATTTAGAGCCCCAACGCAGAACACTTTGTCTTTCAGATTCTTGCTTACTAGAAAGAGATCCACAGACTTACAACATTTGCACATTAAGGCCACTGTCAGATATATTTGCTCTAGTTCGAGATAACCAAAATCCACAATTATTTTCAATTCAATATATTAATGGACAGATGCGAAGTTATATGGCAACAGATAGAGATTCTTTATTAGCTTCTTTATTAGATGGAGTTCGAGCATCTGGCAACAGAGATGTGCATATAAAAATGTCTCCTATATCCCGTGGCAAAAGATTAGGACCCTTGAGCCTTCCTGTTGATGAAGAAGTTGAAATATCACATGTAAAATTTCTTCATCAACCACCAGGTGGACGAGCGTTTGCAGAAATCTTGGAAAGATTTAATGCAAACATTCCTTATAGTGGCCTTTTATATTCCGTTACTCAAGACGTAAGTTATAATTTTCTTTTACCACTTTAAATTCTAGTTATTTTGGTATATTCTTTTAAAAATCGATGAAATAATATGTTATAAATTTTTGTAATAATTATAACAATTAATATATTTGTAGGGGCTTTTTACTGAAAATAAAGATAAAATTATCCTTGGAGCACTGAATGCTGTAGTCAGTAAGGATCTGGATACAGATTGTGAAATTGAAGCGCAGTTTCATGCGTTAAGAAGATTGGTCGCAAGCAAAGTCGGCTTTACAGCTTTTACAAATTTGCCTGGTTTTCGTGAAGCAATTGGCAACAAAGTCGTAAAAGCATTAAAACGTCAAAATTCCGGTGTGACTCAAGCTGCTATTGATTGTATATGTGCACTCATGCAACCAATGCACGATGACTGTGATTTACGACAAGAGCAATTGAATAAGAGCAGTTTACTGAGTAGTAATAAATTTTTAGAAAGTTTACTAGAGATGTGGATCAGTCATGTTGTAAGACTTTTAGAATTTATCTAAAACAAGAACTTTCTTTACTATTAGTATAATGTAGTCTTAATATTTTGTGTAATTTTTTTGTAGACTCATGGAACAGGAGCTCTTGTGGTTTCTGCAATGTTGGACCTTTTAACGTTTGCCTTATGCGTTCCTTACAGTGAGACAACAGATGGCAAACATTTTGATAATTTATTGGAAATGGTTGCTGCAAGAGGCAGATCCCTTTTCAAATTATTTCAGCATCCATCTCTGGCCATTGTTAAGGGCGCTGGTTTAATTATGAGAGCTATTATTGAAGAGGGTGCACAAGAAGTTTCTGCTAAAATGCAAGAGCTGGCTCTTGCTGAAGGCGCATTACCTAGGCATCTTCTTAACAGTTTGTTTACCGCTGGTGCTGATGGTAGATTATTAACTCATAGGCAACTGTGTCGACATCTTGTTGGACTTTGGGTCACAGGCCATCCAACAGCTATGGGACTACTAAAGAGAATCATGGTTGGTATACCTAAATACATTTTTTTGCTCGCAATTTGTATTTAAATTTTATATTTCCATTATACTATTAAAAGAAAAAACTAATACTTTTAATAAATAGCACATTGCTACATTTTTTCATGAATTCAAAAGCTTTGAAAATAGCTCTGAGCAGATTGAAATTTTTAAATGAAAACTTATCACTTTATAATCTTCTTACAGCCTATTGGGTTGTTGAACTATTTGGACTCAGATGAAAAAGTACCAGAATCATTTGTAGAAGAAGAAAGACTTGATCACCGTGATAATGTAAAAATAGCTATAGATCACGCCGCAAAAAATAAAAAAAGTCCTCAATGGATAGCGATTGAAAGACAAATGAGAGTCGTGGAAAAACATTTAGAAAATGCCCTAGAACATTGGGGAGCCCGTGTTGGCATTGAGAGAAGAGAAAAAATTAAAGAAAGACCCATTGTTCTTAGAAAGCGTAGAGAAAGAGTAAAATCTGAAGCTAATTGGAAATTATTTTACTATAAATTTAGTCAAGATCATACTCTTCCTAATTTGATCTGGAATCACAAGACCCGAGAGGAACTACGAACAGCTTTGGAAAATGAGATACGAGCATTTTCTTCTGACAAAGACTTGTCTGGCGGAACTTTGATTGCATGGAATCATCGTGAATTCGAAGTGCAATATTTATGCTTATCAGATGAAGTAAAAATAGGTGATTACTACCTCAGATTATTACTGGAAAAAGATTCCCCAGACAGTCCAATAAGAAAATCGTAAGTTATCGAATTAGAAATTAAATATTTTTTATTTCTAATAATTTTTTATATTATATTGTGTAACTTCTAGGTATGAATTTTTCAATGACTTATATCATCGATTTTTATTGACTACAAAAGTGGATATGAAGTGCCTTTGTTTACAAGCTATGACTATTGTTTATGGAAGATATTATGAAGATATTGGACCTTTCTCTGATACAAAATACATTATAGGAATGTTAGAACGGTGCATCGACAGGACAGAACGAGATCGTCTTGTCATGTTTATTGAAAAACTAATATTACACCGAAGAAATGTGAAAGATATTATGGATCAAAATGGAGTGCGTACTCTAGTAGACTTACTGACTTTAGCGCATTTACATACATCTCGTGCAGTTGTTCCAACCCAAACTAACGTTATAGAAGCTGGACCTGATCAAGGATTCATTTTGGAAAAAGAATGGTATTATAATGATGGCGATAAAAGAAAGGGACCCATTAACATCAAAGATTTGAAAGACTTGTATACATCAAATCAAATATCACATAAAACTAAAGTTTGGGCTCAAGGACTCGACAGTTGGAGGGTCTTATCTCAAGTGCCACAACTAAAATGGACACTTGTAGCAAAAGGAAATTCTGTAATTAATGAAAGTGAATTAGCAACACTAATTTTAAATATTTTAATAAAAATGTGTGAATATTTTCCAAGTAGAGATTCGGACTTTGCTGTAATAAGACCTCTGCCACGTGTAAAGCGACTTCTATCAGATCTTCAATGTTTACCGCACATTGTTCAATTGTTACTTACATTTGATCCAATTCTTGTAGAACGAGTTGCTACATTATTGTGTGAAATCATGAGGGATAATCCAGAAATATCGAAAGTTTATTTAACTGGTGTTTTCTATTTCATTCTTATGTACACAGGTTCCAATGTCTTGCCAATAGCAAGATTCCTCCAGTTGACTCATACAAAACAAGCTTTCAGAGGCGATGAGGTAAACTTTTTTGTTTTTAAAATCTTTCATAATATTTACTGAAACAATTATTTAATTAACTTTCAAAATATTTTTTATTTTAGAACACTCCGTCTGATATAATGCAGAAGAGTATTCTTGGACAACTCTTGCCAGATGCCATGATTAGTTATTTGGAGAATCACGGTGCCGAAAAGTTTGCACAAATTTTCCTAGGAGACTTTGATACACCTGAGGCCATTTGGAACGCCGAAATGCGTAGAATGCTTATTGAAAAAGTAGCAGCACATATAGCCGATTTTTCGCCAAAATTGAGAAGTCATACCATGGCAAGGTATCAATATATACCAATTCCTGCTGTACGATACCCACAATTGGAAAAAGAATTATTCTGTCAAATATTTTATCTACGTCACCTTTGTGATATTGTGAAATTTCCTCAGTGGCCTATTCCAGAACCCGTAAGACACCTCCATACTTATATTCGTATTAAATTAAAAATAAAAATGAAACATTTGGCATTTTTATTCAATTTAGGTAAATTTATTAAAAGACGTTTTGGATGCTTGGAAAAAGGAAGTTGAAAAGAAACCACCTGTTATGACTGTGGATGAGGCCTATAAAGTTTTGGGATTGCAAAGTGGTCAGTGTCATGATGAAGCAATAGTAAGAAAGTCATATTATAAATTGGCACAAATGTATCATCCTGATAAAAATCCACAAGGCAGAGTAAGTTTAATATTTAAGACAAAAATTTATTCATGTCATCTTTCGACTGCTGGCACATTTGACAAAAAGAATGGCACTTTTTCGTTTGCATTTACAAATTAATAGTAATTATAATGTTAAATTATTTTAGGATAAATTTGAAGCTGTTAATCAAGCTTATGAATTCCTCTGTAGTAGAAGTTGTTGGTCAGCTGATGGACCGAATCCAGATAACATCGTTCTAATTCTAAAAACACAAAGTATACTCTTCCACCGATATAAGGAAGAATTATCCCCTTATAAATATGCAGGTTATCCTCAGTTGATAAAAACTGTTAAGCTTGAGACGGACGATGAGCGATTATTTTCAAAAGCAGCCCCTCTTCTTGCTGCTGCAAGTGAGTTAGCATATCATACAGTCCATTGTTCAGCTCTCAATGCTGAAGAATTAAGAAGAGAAGGTGGTTTGGATATTTTACTAGATGCTTACACAAGATGTGTATCCGTCTTGAATAAATCCAGTAAAGCTAGCGAAGTAGCTGTTCAAGTCTGTACACATATAACCAGATGCTTCTCAGTTGCTGGCTCGTTCCGGGGCTGTAGAGATAGAATTGTTGAGCTTCCGCAACTTATTAAAGATTTGTGCAGAATTTTGCATTTCAGAGTAAGTCAATTGATAATATTATGTCTCTTGAAAATATAACATTAAGATTAATTTTAATATACTTTTTTCTCCAGCACTTGACGAAATTATGTTCTGTAGCAACAGAATGTGTTGCATCACTTGCTACAGACAGTGTCCTTCAAATGCAGCTTTTGCAGTCTGGAGCCCTTTGGTACCTTTTACTATTTATGTTTAATTATGATTACACCTTAGAAGAAGGTGGAGTAGAACGAAATCAAGATGAAAACAGACAAGAGGTTGCGAACAACCTAGCAAAGCAAGCTGTAAGGGCATGTGCAAGATTAGGTGGCTATATGAAGGCTGAAAATGAAACGCCTTATAATCCAGTGACTGTTGCGGCTTTAGAAAGTTTGCTAACGCCTTATCTAACTAGACAACTTGCAGATGAAAAGCCAGAAAACATTCTTAAAACTCTTAATTCCAATTGCTTCAATCCCTATTTAATATGGGATAATGGTACGAGAGCTGAATTAACTGAATACCTTGAAGGTAAACTGCAAGAAAAACTGAGTGGCAATGGCAATTTCGAGCATGACTTCTCTGATTTTATTTACTCTGCACATAAAGGAGAACTTGTTATTGGAGAAATATTTGTCAAAATTTTCAATGAGCAGCCCAATTTCCCGATAGAGGTGAGTTACAAAATTTTTATCATGTCGTACATTTTTATTTTCTAAATTTATTTTTCAGAATCCTAAAGGATTTACGATAGATGTATTAGATTTCTTGACGAAATCTTCAGATTCTATGACTTTGCTGAATAGTAACATTACGTTGACGAAGAAAGACCACGAGTATTTGAGGTGTATTGTTATGTCATTAGAAGCTTTGAAAAATATTATAAAAAATAATCCAGGTGTAGAGATACAATGTATTGGACATTTTAAATTACTATTTAGTTTATTAAGTTGTACCAATTTTAAGCCTATTCAGAAATCAGCTCTTGAAGTTATTAATAATGTCACAAAGAATCAAGAATGTGTAAATGATATAGCAGCTAATGAAGTTATACTACATTTATTGTTATGTTTGTACACTTTGAAGGATAGTCAGCTTTTGATTTTAGAAACTCTTTATGCTCTTATGAGCACTACTAAAATTGTCAAGGATGCGTTAACTAAGGGTAAGCTAGAATATTTCATTGTACTGTTTACTTATGAATCCATTTATCAACTGTATTTTGTTTTATGCATAATAGGAGCAGTAATCTATATTCTTGATTTATTTTGCAATGCAACAAATTTACAAATTCGTGAAACGGCTGCTGAATTGTTAGCTAAAATGTCTTCTGATAAATTAGCTGGTCCTAAAGTCAAACTTGACTTGTCACGATTTTTGCCTCGATTGTTTAGCGAAGCTATTCGTGACGCCCCAAAACAGTGTGTCCAGATGTTTGAAACCAGACAAGAAAATCCAGAATTGATTTGGGATGATGACACTAAAGCTAAAATATCAAGAATGGTAGCTGAATTAAAAGATGAGTAAGTTGACCTTTTAAAAAATATTGTTGTGGTTATAAACTGAAAAAAAAATAATTTCTATGCTGAAATTCGCCGATAAAATTTTATTTATTTAACTCTCCCAAGAATTAACCTTAAGACTTGCATTATTTTTAATACATCGTGCCAGTAACTGTAATTATATTAGTTATTGGATTTTTCTAAATTTTTTTCAAAATACTAATATAAAAAATATTTCAACATAATTTCAATTTATTACAGATATTATAATATGCAATGTCAAAACTCTAATGCTGTACTAAAACTTCCTGATACTCAGAATAATGTTGATATTGTAACTAATGAGCCAGTGGTAGGTGGAGTTTATCTTAGATTATTCATATCTAGTCCAGCCTGGGCTCTCAGAAAACCAAAGGAATTTTTGAGTGAATTAATGGATACAACTTTAAATTTAATGTCTAAAGAAAAGACTGATGTAAGTATATAAAAAAGAATTTTGAAATATCAACGTTTTTAATAAGATCGTTTTAATTATTATAAATTTTGCTTTCAAAGTTGGATATGTTAGAATTAGCTACACAAGCTCTTGTATGCTTATTGCAAGCTCAACCTGCTCTGGCAGATCAGGTACCCTCTTTGGGTCACATACCAAGATTATGTAGACAAATGGCTATCCAAAACAGTCAACCCCAAGTCTATAAAGCTGCAATCTTGATATTACACCAACTTGCCACCAGTGAAGTAAGTGTTTGGCCAATTTTTACATTACTTATATATCATCAGTAGGGCGAGGAAAGCATCATAAACAGTTTAATTCATGTCTCAAATATGAAGCAAGTTGGTTTTCTTGTTCTTTTTAGTATTTTCCAAATTGCATAATTTTTCGAATTTAAGTTTGGAAAAGGTTCTATCTGAATTTTCAGTTTGCAAAAGGTGTTATCTCCCGAACACATTTTTTTTCTTTTAAACAGCAAAATTTAGTATTAATACTTTGCTCTCAGTCTAGGCTACACTTAGATGAAAAAAAGATCTTTTGTATCATTACGAACAAGAATTAATTTCCACGAAAAAAAAGTGTTCCACTGATTTCCATGAAAAACCAATTAAAAATTTAGATAGACCATTTTTCACCGAGCCGATGAATTGTATTCCTTTTTCCTCCCAATCATGTCTTCATGTATCTAATAATAACGTACAAATATTTTAATAATAAATCGGATATCTTACTTTAAGATTTGCATATCCTCGATCTGCCAAACAGAATGTATCAGTCCGTTAAAACATGCGATGCAATCAAGAAAAGATATGATAGCTGTAGCATGTGAAACATTAAATAGGCTGTTTTCTACTAATGAAGATAGGCTGATTAAACAGGTACGAATTTAAAATTTAGTTGATGTATGTATCAAATTCATATGTACAAAATTTTTACAAAACGAATGTGTTGTTAGGCTCTAGAAGCTGAAATGGTGCCGTATCTCTTAAATATTCTCGAAGGTCGTTTAGATATTCTTGAAAACCCGGCTACTACCAAAGCACAGATAGTTAAAGCCTTAAAAGCCATGACAAGAAGCTTTTCACTTGGTGAAAAAGTTAGCGCTATACTTGAAAAGTCTAGTATATGGGCAGAGTACAAAGATCAGAGACATGATTTATTTATTTCGAATACATCAATGAGCGGCTATCTTACAGGTACATATTTCTCTAAAATTGTTACGGTTTTGTTTATCGAAATGTGATACTTTGATCTTATCGGTAGTGTAATATTTTTATTTCAATAAAAACAATACTTGGATTCTTACTAAATGAAAATATCATTACACTTTCATGAATCATAATCTGTTGTTTCTCAAAGATAAAATCTGCTAAAAATAGTTTTTGTACACAACTTTAAAATCGTTTATTGCGGCACGAAAATTTTTGTAATAGATTATAACCCAAGGAAGTGCAAAAATGTCTTCATTTCGCGTAAATCCAAGTAATTCTTTTGCTGGAATTAAATTATGCAAAATATTGTAATTTTGGTAAACTAAGAATACATCCCGTTAAACCATATATTTCGATTAAATAATATAATTATGTTTATGATATAATTCAGGTGGAACGCCAGTATCGGCGGGTTACTTAACGGCAGGACCAAGTGCTTCAATTCCAACTGGACCACCACCCGTTGATAAAGAAGATAGCATTGTAAATAGAAAGGATAGTATCTGATACGGGTAGCAACTAAAAGGTATTCTCATAAACAGTAAAAGCTCTCATGATCGAGATCTGTAAAGTTTAATGACCTGGTGCATCGAAACTACTTTATCTGTGATTTATATAACTTTTAGAAAATGAACGAGCAGTGTTCATCTAAAATTTCTTCCCAATTTTGAGAATTTTATAAAATCATAGTACGTTCTTAAATTTTTAAGAATCTATTAAATAGTTGAGTTTTTTCAGTAATAAATATAGTTTCTTAATTATTTTACTTAAAACATTTTTATTTCAAGTTAAAAAAAAGACATTGACAGTTGATATACGAAAGTCCGCTAGATTCGTACCTTACCGCCATGATTGTGGCACTGTTATTCGTCAAACTGACGACGTAACACTTGATTGTGCAATCATGACACTTTATATCTATTACTTTTTTCGAAAAAATCTCTTTTAGCACTTAGATAATCATAAAAGCATTATATAAAATTTATGTAACTCCTTTTTTTTAATTTTCGTAATTAAATTTTGGCTGAGATTATCCACAGTTTTCGAATCGTATCGATTTATCTTATGGTATTATCTTATCAGAACGAAACCGTTGCATTTATTTTATTTAATTCCCTTCGAAGTGAAAAGAAGTATATTATAACATATATTTTTTGCTTAATCTAAATACTCTAAACAATAACTTGTAACGGTGACAGATCTGTAATTTCTGATGATAAATAATAAAAATATTATCGCTGCATAGTACATCGTTAAAGTATCAGAAATTAGGTATTTTATTCTACAAACATATTTACAAATCTTGCCGAGTGCTAAAAAAAAGTTTTTTTCGAAAATGTATCTTAATTTTATACAATATTTCAGTAAAAATTTGATTAAATAAATATGAATCTTTCAGACTCTCGCATATCTTTAAATAAATATATACGTATTAAAAGTATATAAACAATTGACACGACTAATAATCTTTTGAATATCTCAGCAAATAAGTACGTTTACAGATTCTGTAATACATGCAATAAAATCAAAAATCCGTACATCGACATATAAAATGACTCAAATAGTCAATAGGATTCATCTCATTCTGTGATAACAGGATTGCACATTAAAGTGAAAAATAAAATCATACGAATGTATACATATGCCCTTTGTAATTATAACTGTAAAGAAACTATGCATTTTTAACAAAATTATTTTAAATCAGTAATTATTGATATATGTAAGTGCACATGTATAAGTATAAGTTAATGCATGTATGTGATCATACAGTAATTTCTATCAAATTATATTGTAAAAAGTATTGCACTTACATTCATTTAAAATTTTTTTTATTATTATAATAGTGTCAGTCTTGAAAATCAACTTGACAAACAGAAGCAATCTAGCATGTACAGGTTTACGTGAGATTATAAAACTGCCGAGTTTTTTCGCTCATAATAAAGTTTTTCTTAAATAATTTTGTAAAAAATATAAAGTAATTTAAACTTTGATTTTTCTAATTCAGCTTGTTTATCAGTCAGAATTTCATTTTCTATAATTTTATAACATGTTTAAATCAAGATTAGAAATAAATCAATCAATTCGTCATAGTGAAAACTTTAAAAAATTTTGCAACCAAATTGAGAAGAAGCTTAAAACAAGCATTTTGCATCACCGTGATCCGCTGCAAATTGCCTAAGCAATCCTTTACCTTCAGAAGTACGGAATTTTTGAAAATGGACTACCGCGACGTAACAGTGTTTGCAGAAGATTGTGCTATCATATATATGGAGTCACCTACCGGCAGCAAAGGACATACAAAACTAAGAAAGGACTTTTTAAGTTTTTATGATACTGCACTACCTACCATTTTTCCATTTTTCTGATTAGTTTCTATGTCTACCGCTTGCTACCCGGTTAGGTATTATTCCTCAAAGAAATAATCGAACTTAATAGTACAGTCACTACATTTGCCTTATAAAGGCCGAGAGTTAATTAAGACTTATCAATTATGCAGTACGCGAGCTACGACTATTCATCAATACAATTAAAATGAAAATATAATAATCCATCAGACAGAGATAAGTAGCATAGTTTGCGCAGGAGTGTAACTGACAAGAAATAGTATTTTTTAATGTTTAATAAATAAGAGCCGGAATATTTTAGATTACAATTATATCCGGTAAAAAGTCTTTGGCTACTGAACTATAAGTCAAAAGATTAACATAGTTAAATTTAGTTTCTCTCATTCTACACTCTTACTCATTCTATGCTACGCAAGCCTTGCATTAATAAATTAGTTCCGCAGATACATCGCGCAGCATTAAAATTTTATAGGCACTTAAACTTTCAAAAAGTCTGTTGTCTGGTATTCTATTCATAATTAAATAATAATTGAATTTAATGTATATGCTCTTACATTACAGAATTAACAATAGTATATAATTGACCCGAGATCAGATATGATCTATGTGAATTCTGAAATGACCGATAGTGACCAATTAATAAGTAATATTCAAAAATATAAAAGATCTTAAGCACTAATGCTGAAAAATGCAAATGTCCATTATTATTCCAATAAATGCAAACAATTACTTCGCTGACTAATTGCGGTATTACGCAAAATATACATGAATAATATGATATATGAAGTAAAGCGAAGTTTCAAACGGTAGATGACGTTTCTATCACACTGAGGAACACTCGTATTATGTGAAAAATTAAATATAACACACATTTTTTGTACGTTTTCTCTTAAATACTTTATAGAAATGTTTTTTACACTATTATTTAGTTTGTATATAAAGTATAACGTTTTGTTTAAAAATATAACAATTAGTATGCGTTAAAGAAACTCGGTAGTATAGGAGAGGGGAAAAAAGTTTTTAATAATCAATTTTATTGCAATATTTGCAATGCTGTCCACCGAGGAGATGCAATAGGTATTGATAATTATATCTAGTGTTTGTGGAAACGCTTACAACAAATTGTTCATTTCACATAGGTTCTACTTTTATATAAGATCATGTGCAACACAAGCCGTATAAAGAAAAGAAAATACATATGTGTACATTTCTAGTTTATCTACTACGACATTGATATAATAATAAGTAGCAGGGTATTTATAACAAACTTTTATAACTATCATATAAAATTGTACATATTATATAAATAAATAAAGGTGTGTACATTCTCTCATACCTATATGAAACTGTAATATAGTGTACTTTTATGTTCTTTAAATTAAAGCTTATTACTTCATGGAGACTGACAATCGCTATAGTAAACTATGAATATTTTGTACCATACATTATAAATTGATTGTAACTAATTGCTGTACTTCAGATGATTAATGATGAAAATGGTTGTCAATGATTTATACTTTAAAATTACTTATTTTTAATTAATATTGGCAATACAGTCAATGTAGTCTTAGTCAAAATAACCATTTTAGAATGCAATATTTTATAAACTTATATTTTTCGTAACACTTTGGAACAAATTGTCATCATACCATTGATATTTCATATCACTATTTTCTAAAATTATCGGCTGTATTACCTATAGGATATAGCCCTATAGTCCTCTAGGTATCCTATAGGTACCCTAAGGTACCTATAGGACCCTTACAGATTTAACGGTTTGAAGTATCGAGCGTATAGGTATATTAAAAAATTGTACAATATTATATATATCGGGTGTTCAAAAAGTACCGGAACGGTCAAATAACGTAACACTTTCGGAAAAAATGATAAATACAAAAGTTTCAAGGTTCAAGGCAAATTATTCTATGTTGACATTGACCTTGACAGAGGTCATATTTAGAGGTCATTCGAACATCAACTTGAAAATTTCTGCGTTTATATGCGTTTTTAAATGTAAAATCAAAACTGATCCCTACGGGTCCTGTAAGATTAAAAAAAATACCGAAATTTTCAAGTTGACCTTTGAATGACCTATAAATTTGACCACTGGGTCAAGGTCAAGGTCACGACCAAATACCTTGTCTTGAATCCTGAAATTTTTGTATTTAACATTTTTTCTGGAAAGTTTTTGTTGCCAAGTTCCGAAACTTTTTCAACACCAAGTATTCGTTACGTTCCCAATGGCGTTGAATCGCGATTTTCGTGGTATTTTTGTGGCATTAATTCTTATGGGCAAAGGAATAAAGTAATTTTTTATAAAAAGTTGTAAAGAACTGCTAAAACATTACATTTTTTTCAGAATAGGAATAAATAATTAAATTCATAAAAATTATTTGAGTAATGATACAGCTACCAAAATGTTTTAAGACATTGTTTTCAAAAATCGCTCATAAGGACCGTAAGGGATAATGTATTTTTGTATTGGTGAAATTCGAGTTCACACAGCTAATATTACTTATGAGTGATGACCACGGATGTGAGTTGATTTTCTTGAAACTTGAAGGAATTACTTTTAATGTATAATAATGAGACCCCGTACATCAGTGTTTATTCTTAATAGTTGTTTAGTATATATATATATATATATATCTATTATATTGAGTGTATTGAGAGTCCATATTTTTGCTTTTTATTCCCGTACGACATAAAAAATTTTGCTTAAAAATTCTACCTTTTCTTTAAACAAATAATTATTATTCGGATAGAATGTAAAAAAATTGCGATTTGGTGATACAAAATTTTTGAATATTGAAAAATGATCCTTCCCTTTATTTTAAACGCAAGTACTTTTGGTTTTTATTTAAGTAATTATAATTTAAAATATAATTAATAAAATAGAAACATTTTGATGTGTCGAAAAAAATTACATGAATTTTTTCATAAAGTGAAAGATATATATGGTGATAAATTAGATATTTCAGAGTACAAAGGAAAAATTTTAAGTGATATTTGGCATTATTAACATATTTTGGGATTTTCTTTCAAGATTTGTAAAATGCCGATATTGGGCTGGCTCCCAAAAAAGTTCTGACAAATTCAAATATTCGTTTTTAGTAATGGTAGAGAGTAATCTGTCGAGTTGTAGCTTCAACTGGTTAAATGTTGGTCTATTTAGAGGATTCTCACGCCAACAGGAACGCATTATTTCGTAACTGCAAAAGAAAATAAATTCATAAAAAGTGGTGTATTAAGAAATTTTTTTTAGCTTGACAATATCACTTTTCAATTCAATAAGCGGCCATTTAAATTACTTAAAGGGATCTTTAGAGTCTAATTTAAAATACTTAAATTATACCAACATTGCAGATCACATTTTATTTAGTGGATTTTTTATTAAACGCAATCATTGATGTGAAGTTGGCACTTTCTGTTTTTCATATAAAGTGGTATTCCAGATCAATATTAGTTGCCATCGACAAATTGTCCACAAAAAAAGACATTGATTTCATCGCGAAAATCTCGGCCTATTAAAAGTTAATAAAATTTCACTCTGAGATATTAAATACACTGTAAATCTAAGCACTGCCACAAATTTTGCAGGCATTGTTTCATCATGCCTAAGTATGTAATTTTTTCATTCTGTTACGTGCATCGAGTTTTAGTCTAACAATTCTTGTAAGTATAAACAGATGAATGCAATTCGAAAAAAACATGAATCGCTCCCAAATATTCAATCATCTTCTTGAAAAAGATACTTTCTTCTTACTTATTTAGTTTCAAGTTCACATTTCTTAATATACTAAAAACTTTTTCAAGATTATAAAACAATTCTTCAAAGAAAGAATTTATTACCATGATGTCAACTAGGTAAGCTAGACCAATTCTGTTTATAACTTTTTGAGAACGTTTGTCGTAATTCTTTCAAATGTACAAAGGCAGGTTGCAATACACAAACCAAAAGTCATAACTGTAAATTACCATGATTCATTTCCAGTTGAGAATTCAGTTTTATGTGCATGATCTAC
The DNA here is from genome assembly GCA_900490025.1 of Megastigmus dorsalis. Taxonomy (NCBI): domain Eukaryota; kingdom Metazoa; phylum Arthropoda; class Insecta; order Hymenoptera; family Megastigmidae; genus Megastigmus; species Megastigmus dorsalis. Next base: position 113,235 of record UELU01140326.1, on the reverse strand, counting down.
ATAAATATGCAAGGCATAAGTATGGTTAATTAAGTTTATTAAGTATCGTTTAATTTACTTTAGTTAAACGTAATGCCACTTTTATCAGAATTTTTTAGGTTGAAAACGTTTCCTAGAAACATTCTCAACCTCAGCAGAAAATAGTTTGTTACAATTATTATGCATGTTACTTACAGCTGAGATCCACAATTGTAGGGTCTTTCCATACGATATCCCGATTTGAGTAAGTGCAAAATCTGACTGCTCTCCAATCCGGGATAGGGATTTCCTCCTAGAGTCACTATTTCATAAAGTAGAACTCCGAAGGACCAGCTAATAAAGTAAAAGTTTTAGATTAATTGCAGGCTTTCATTAATACATGTGTAATAATAATAATGTGTTGGGTTCAGTCATAAGCGTACACATCGCTATGAGTAGTATAAACTTGATGAGTCAATGCTTCAATGGCCATCCATTTGAGCGGGAGCTTTCCGCTACTCTCTTTCTTGTAGACGTTTTCTTGGTAAATATCACGACTCAATCCAAAGTCCGAGATTTTGACCGTCCTATCGGAGCAAACAAGAACATTTCTAGCAGCTAGGTCTCGGTGTACGATGCGGTTCAATGACAAAAAATCCTGATTAATTATTCAAAAAATAACTTTTACTTTCGATGATAAAACTGAAATAAAATGCCATTTCATTATGTACAATGAAATGGGAAAGTTGAAATTGAAGCTTACCATACCGGTGGCCACTTGACGAGAGAAATTTAACAGGTCTTCTTGTGTCAGTTTGTTTTCAACGAAGGCTTCTAAAACAAATCATTTTGAACCAAATGATAGACAGAGCTTAATTCAATGGATTCTTAAAAGTATACTAACCTTGTTGGATGTCATACAAGCGATTATTTATTGCGCGTGTGACTTCGTTGTTGCTTTTTTGTACTGTTTATAAAAAATCTTAATGTTAAAAGTACTCGTACGTGAACATAAAATTGTGAAGACTGTACCAAGCAGTCATCGATTAACTTACGAAATGGAGAGCCTTCAGAAGAAACAGTCCATTCGACTCGCTTAACGATCGCCTCCATCATTTCTTCTAAAACCTGTAAATGCAATCACTTTAGCATGGCTAATAGACTCTTAAATGATCTATTGAACCCTATTTAAATAATTGTTTAAAGTTATTTATTTCAATATCGAATTACCGTCCTTAAGTATGTTTTCAGATCGCCTTTGCTGCAATATTCGACAATTAGTAAGGGATTTTTACCCAAGGTACAGCATCCAATTAAAGAAACAATATTTCTATGGTTTCCAGCAGATTTCATCAATAAAATTTCACGATGAAAATTGCTTACATCTTCCGCATTTGCGTCATCTACAATAGTAAATGATGTCAAAATATATATATTGTATTATTGTCTAGAAAGATATCTGAGCCAAATTATTGGCTAAATTGCAATTGAAAACTTCGGTGTTTTAATGTACATTTAACAATTACCCCAAAGCATTTTGACAGCTACATCAACCGATTTTTTTTTCTCGTCATGCAAAGTGGCTAGTTTAACGATTCCACTAATTCCACTACCCAAAATTTTTTTTATTGTCAAGCGATCCAGTTCGATTTCAAATTTATCTTTTGGCTTGATTTCTCCGGTATCGTATGCAGATACACATTTTAAAGGGCTTCTAACATCTTCAATGGTACAACCTTTTCGATTGATATTCTGAAAAATTAAATTTAAAATTTAGAATCAAATAATTAATCTTAGGCTAATTATAGCTTATCTAACGTTAATATGTATGTGCTTACCTCAAAAAAGCTGTACCGGCAAGCATGCCCTTTAAAATGCTTGTAGCGGCAATAAGTGTAAGCAATGGTTAGGAAAATCACAAGACTTGTCAGCGCTGAAATTGCAACGATCACTTCCGATCCCGCTAACAACAAAAATTAACAGCATATAAATTTTATTATTTTCACATATAACAATACTAAGCAAAGATATTCTGTTGTATTTTGCAAATGAATATTCTGTCATTCTTTTAATATTTTCATTTCTACGTATAGTATTAAAGTATAAAGAGGTGTCATTGAAGCAGTATCAAATACGTACTTATTGACTGTTCTGTTCTCGTGAGTATTTCCCATTGTAGACTAGATCCTCCATCGGATTCAGCAAGTACACCAATTTTGTATTGATGACTTAATGCGACATTTGAAATATCTACTTCACTTTCATTCTGTGAAAAATGTTCTGAACAATTGATTTATATTCGATAATTAATTGATTTACAATTGAAAATATTGACTGATATATTATAGTCACCCCAAAAACCATAACTTCTACACTCCGATTTTCCAAATCAAACGGTTGAACAATGACGGTATAATTATCAGGATATAGTTCAGGTTCCTTCCACATTATTTTGAAATCAATCGACTTCTTATTTGTTTGAAAACTGAAAATTTGCAGACCCGTAACTGGAGGTGGAGCTAAAATTAATAGAGTGAAAAATACGTCTAAAATAGCAAACAGTATATACATATGTTCATGAAAATGCAAAAGACGTAATTACCACAAATACTCAAATCGTGATGAATGCTAAGGCAGGTAGGCGTCATAAAAGTTAAAGTCATATTTTTACTTTGTTGAGCACCCACTTCGTTTCTGGATATAACGTAAATCGTATTGTTTCTGTTGTAGTCCAAATGTCTTATTTTATACCGATATTCTCGAATCTGAAATAATGTTTTCATACTTAGCAGGTACAACCAAACGTTTTTTTTTAATTTAAGACGTACTAAATTTTCATCCGATCTTTACCGCATCTAGTCGATACTGAAATAAGTCATGCTCTTCTCCCCAATGAATGATAGTGTACAAACAATTCAGATCTAGGTAAATGTGAATTTTCATTATTTCTTTCACTCTCATTATTAGTGAATCTAGATATTTTTAGAGAAACTTATAAAAGAAATAAGAAAATGTACCATTAGCTGGAACAATATCTAAGTAAGTCTGCATCTGGTATGGTTCATTCAGGCTCATTTCAATATCACTTACAGATATATTCTCCACTTCTTTCGGAATATACGTCTCTGTAAATAAAACTCACAAGTAAAATCTTTTTATATCAGTATTAGCAAGTTAAATTTAGCGGATGGTTTTACTCTTACTACATCACTTTTTCTTTCGATATCAACACTCTGATCTTTTGTTCTCGGCAAAATAATGGAAGCTATAGTATCTTAAATTTATTCATGGAATACAGTCTGTGCGTATTTATTGCGCTCCTATGTATCTGTGTTACGTTATTTCGATAATTTTGAATTACTTTACCTTCATGTGTCTGAAACCAATCCGACAATTCGGGCAAAGCTACCCCTAGCGGTGTAATTTTATGAATACGATATTGCCATTGGCTGCCGGGTCTTAGATTTTTAAATTCATAAAACATTTCTTTGCTCTAGAAACATTTAAAAACAGTGGATGTATTATTTTATTATCCGAATGCATTTTTTTTTAATTTTATAAATTTTTGACATACTATTATTGGAAATCTCCAAACGTCATCATTCTTGCTTTTTGATTCGATCACATAAATCCCAGGATTGTGTTTTAGTACCAAACGATCAACATCCCTACATTGAAGACTGATATTTGCTCCAGAACCTTTTTGTATGAATGGAATTTCTACAAAATAATGCAAGGAGATATTTTAATATAACATTAAAATCTCTGCATATATTTTTTACTTTATATAATAAAACAAATATTAGCATATTCAAAGTCCAGTTTAGTTATAAAACCTAGATATATTACCTTATTTATATATTATTAAAATAATTATGTATAATATTAAAAATATTATGTTATGAAATAGAGTAAGGAAGATAATATGTTGTAGCTGGACCAATTAATAGATTATATCAGAATACTTGCCCGTTATATTGCAAGTCGATTCGTTGCAATTTTGTCCATGCAGATCCTACAAAGGATTCAATATTTTTCATATCATTAAAAGACGTCATTTGAAGTAATAAATGTTATGAGTATATGCTGTTCATTAACAAACAAAAAGTCTAGACGTACGTTTTATCAGCGTTGTATATTCAATAAAATTTATATACATGAGACTTTTATTCCTTCGTAAAATAACGTTAAGAAACCGAGTTAAATTTAAATTTACAAAATATAAGAGGACATTGATTAATCGCGATGCACGATGTATCAGCGTTGCGCATCAATGTAAATTGTATATGTAGGTACGCAATTTAAATTTTTCGCAAATCTATATACAGTTTCTTTAAAAGTATTATTATAAAATATGTATTAAAAAAATTTTTGAAAATTTATTTTCAATAATTCTATATTTGTTAAATTGAAATGATTTGATTAAGAGAGAGAGTCCTGTTTGGAATACCCAGATGACGATTTTTCAGTCCACATCTTATTTAGTAAAGTTTTGGATAAACCCAATTTTCAATTTGGAGGCACATTTAGCTTCCCACAAAGAATTATGTGTTTACATATCGTAAAAAGCATTTAGGTACTCGTAACTTCACCGAATATAATGATATATACATGAAACTATTTTCATTGATATTTTAGCTATTTCCATGAATTATTGTTTATTTCGTTCGAATTAATTGAGCGCATTATTATTTTTTTACTACTACATTTTCGTAAACGATGAGGAATAGCTTAAGATATTCGGTGACACTTGTTCAATTATTACGTCACGTGAGCAATTCTAAATTTACAATACAATAGCAATTTGTATCTTCGTGTGAATAAATATCTGCGTTTGTATGCTCGTATTTTCATAACAGTATATTGCCACTTGAATGAATCGTTGAAAATTCGAATAGTTTTAAAATATATGAACGTAAAAGTATATTTTAAATAACACGTATAAGGTATGAAAACTTACATCCGAGCATCGTGCTATGCAGAATGCAACAGACAAGACATCGTCCAAAAGTTGAGCGTTGCTTAGTACGACCCAAGAGGCCAGTATTGACAATAGCGTCCACTTATTCATATTAAACTTGGAAGCGGTATACGACTCTCCAATATTCGTTAACAATATATAGATCATGGAATTGTTGTACTTAAACTTATAGCGATCACTGAATTTGCGAGAAAATATTTATAAAATTTCTTACTGATGTATTATTACACACGCTCAATTAAACAATTTGCAAGTATATATGCTCTTAACGTTAAGTAACGAAATGCACTGTGCGCGCACTGGAGGCCCACCGACAACATGGTAGTGGGTCTGTCGCTGATGTACGAGTGTCTCGAACGTTCCTCCTATACATAACTCTAGATTCTACTTCAGGTGTTCATGTACTATATACATACGTTTATCTCGCAAAATACCGTTTTAGTGCTGTGTTTATTTTTATTTTCCTTTTCACCTCGGATTTTATCACTCGACGATGCCTTTTTTCACATCCGATAACTAACTTATTCATACTATTTCTTCTGAAACTCCCATATGTCATGTGTATACAGCTGATAACGAATTCCCATTGCCCATCGAGTAAATTCCCATATTTACTCGAAAGAGCGGACAGACAATCTGATAATGTTATTGGGTTATTTTAGTACTTTTCAGTAATAATCTTCTCACAAATCAAAATCTGTACTGATGACGATGTAAGATCGAAATTTTTAATTTTTATCTCCGTTCATAATCTGGACCAGATTAAGCTATACAAGCAATAAGTGACGGGATCCATGTTTAACTCTGCAAATCATTTATTTTGTCAGGACATAAGTACTGATAAAATAAACAAAAAGGGTCTCAAGAAATGTAGAAGCTAAGTGTATGTCATAACCTTTCCAAAAAAAAGTATAAAACAGGCAAGTATGCTTTTTTACAAATCCCCATTGATATTGTTGAATAATAAAAGTAAATAATAAAATATTCTTACACTACCTGTAATTGTTAATATTCTACTGTTACTTTTTTTAAATAATTAATTATTATTATGTTTTTCCCTCATTCATTTAACTTCATTCTAAACTTTATTAGTATAACAACATTAAACTAGAGTTTTCAATTAAAAACAATCAATTCTTTGTTTATTTAGATAATTTTTCCATTTCTAATGGCCAATTTAAACTAAAGAAAGTTGTGAAATGAATTCAGAAACTGTCAAGTACTCTTTTTGTCTTAATAATTTAACATAATTATTACTTGTCTATTTAAATTCATTTAATTAATTATTAATTATTAAGTATTAATTTATGGAGTTCATCAATTATGTCAGCACGAATCTGCTATCTCCGAGGCTAATTTTTTTCAGAGCTTCGGTTCTCTTCGAAGTGTGCCACGGAGTTTTTTTTTGGTTGGTTACATCGCATTTTTGTAATTTTGCCTATCAATTTGCAACTAAGGTACATAGTAACTACCCAAGAACATTTTTGTATCAAACCCATGCCCATCAATTCAGTTTTTGTCCCACGAAACATGAGAAATTTGGTAATGATGATAAGTCTTTTGTCACCAGCAGAGATCTTATTCCTGACTCATCGGTTCCACACTTTTATTTCGTCAAATGGAGAACATTTAAGAAATTTGAGTAAAGCAAACAAATCAGGTTCTTGGTTTTGAATAGGAGTTTCCGTTAAAGCCCATATACTTTTGGTTGTAAGCTCACATACCGCAATACTTCATTTACTTTTATAGTTGCGAATACAATGCGCCTCATCGAGAATCACACACTCTCAATTAATCTTTGCATTATTAATATAAAATATATAAATATATATAACTTATTAACTGGCATGGCTATTAAATAATATGCAAATCCTTTGAATTTTACCATTACTTAAGATTTTATAAAATATCTTTAATCTTACAAAATAACTATCAACATATTTTACATTTTATCGGTGGACTAACATCACTCGAATGTACACTCACTTTACTTTTTATATCTGCAGTACAAAATTTATTAATTGACCAAAACCATATATTTGTATGAAGGTATCAAGTTTACAGAGATTTAACTGTAACCGTATATTTGTATGAGGAAATCAAGTTTATAGAGATGTCTTGCGCGAAGTATATATGTTTATTTTATTTAATAGTACTAACACACCCTTATGTTGATCGAAATTAACGCTTATTAAGTGGCGAAAACCATAAGGCAATTATAAGAATTTAATATTAAAACGTAAAGATCTAACATGCATAAGCATCTCTATAATCTATGAGGTTCTTGTGTCAATCGACCGAGACTTGGGCTTGAATTTGGGACCACCCTACTGAAAATAAGCACGTGATTATTTGTGTTTTAGTACATGTTGATCACGTGCCGAATCATATGATTAGTCATATGTGACATAACATGATCAGGCACATGATTCATCACATGATTAATCACCTGATTTTATTGGCCAAATTCGGCATGTTATAAAGCACGTGCTTAAGCATGTAAAAAATCATAGTAGATTAGATTCCGCCTAAAAATTAGCTGAACCGATCCGCCTAGAAGCTGGTGTACCAACCAGCTCAACTCGTCAATTTTCTAGCAGGGTAGTTGTAGAATTAATTTGCGCAAAGTGTATTAAATTTTATACGTTAATATTCCTGTAGTAGCTGTATATACATATATATTATTATTATGAATTTAAAATGGCTATTAAAAAATTATGAATCATAATTTTCAGAAATATTAATTTTTTATTTTTAATAATTCCTTATATCATAATCTAATTGCATTCCAAATATTGCTAATGATTTTAGTAATAAAAAATAATGAATATTATAACAATAATAAAATAATATAATTACTCTTGTTAATTATTACTTATATTTTTGGAGGAACTAGAAATTCAGGTGGTATTAAACCATTAACGCCCAAGCGGACCTAGTTGGACACTTGAGAAAAAAATCAACTTTTTGGCGGTTTTGAGCAATAATACCGATACCCTATATGTAAAATTGGCTGTTCTTTCAACAGCAACAACAAAAATTTTTTCATTTTTCACCAAAATTTTCGATTTCACACCTTGCTAAGGGTTGTAAATTGAATTATATTACATCACGAGTACAATTCGCTAATTTTGTAACAAAACAAATAAGAAACAACAGTTTCTAGGCCTTGCGAATAATTTTCTACTAGGTTTGCCCAACCATGTTTTCAACCCTTAGGAAGGGTGGTAGCTAAAAATAAACACCAGCATTCGAAAGAACAGCCAATTTTATCTATACGGTATCGGTATTATTGCTCAAAACCGACGAAAAGTTGATTTTTTTCTTGAGTGTCCAACTACGTCCGCTTGGGCGTTAATGGATTAAGGGCAAAAAAACTGTTTTTAGTTTAAAACCAAGATTTATTGACCTACCCAAAAGTACAAAAACTTTACTAGAAAGTTTATCCGCTGAATATAAAGTTGTAGAAATGGAAAGTACCGAAGGAGTCAGCGGATAAATTTTTATAGTACAAAAACTTTACTAAAAATCGTAAAAACTTATCAGCTTGATTAAGAGGAATACCATTTTTCTGCCTAGCGGGACGAAAGTACCACTTTTCCTCCCGGGGCCGGTTTGAGAATGTGGTAATTTCGGCCTCGCTAGGCAGAAAAATAGTATACACACCATGGGAAGGAAAAAAGAATGCCTCAGATTGCATGTTTGTCGCCCGAGCCGAAGGCGACCTGAGACCATTCTTATTTTACCTCCCTAGGTGTGTAATATACTATTTCTTACTACCCCGGCTGAAAATTTGCTTTTCGTCCCTATATATACTTCGACCGAAAATTCGTTTTTCGTCCGCTTCGTCGCGCCATCTGGGCGGCAGGGAGCAAAAAATTCTCAAGTCCCGCGATATTATAAAGATAAGATATATCGAAGGAAATAGTTCAGCAAGGCCAATTTAAAAACTTCCATCGATTGCACTGCCTTGATCAGGACGATCGAACGCAGTAATCAGGAAATAAAAGACAATGGCGAGCAACTACGAGTTAGACAGCTCATACTGGCCAAAAACTTCGCCCAATCAAACGCCCTGGAGGGCTTTGAACGCTGGCCTAGCTCCACGCTGGACTGGACCCTTCACCGTACTGGAAAAGTGCGGCCGCTATCTACATCTTGGAACGACCGGGACAAGAAAACAAAGCTACACATCAGCTCACTAAAAAGAATGCCATCGTTTCAGCCAACGTACGCTCAATCAGTTGATCATCGCCAAGTGTCACCGTCGCCTCCGCTGACGTACCCTCAACATAATTTGGAAATGGATCGACCTGCAAACTCCGAAATATCAACAGCAGTAGACGACCAAGTGCCTCTAATCGACATACGTACAGCAGACGATTTTTTGAACTTCGCTGCCGTCGCGCCTCCGCCTCGCCGGCGCGGGTGGCCCCTCGGGTGGCCCACTAGAAGGGAAGCCGATGAAAGAGCAGCCGCTCGCAGACCCGTGGTCGTGCAAACCCGCAACAAGTGACGATAGGTGTAAAATAAAAACAATTAAGTGAAATACTTATAACACTATGTACTGTATTAGTGAAGGTGTAAATAAATTGAAACATAAAAAAAAACTGAACTGAAGTAACTATTTAAGTGAAGTGATTCCTTGTGTGACAATGTCCGACAAAAAGCGACCCAGAGGAGGACGTGGTACTAAAATAAGAATTGTCCTGGACAGGTGCAAACTGGTACATCGTCAATGCGACCTGGAAACAAAGAAACGTGCCTTGGAAACGGTATACATGCTTTACTATTACTATGTCGACTCTACCGGACTCACGCGACAGGGTCTCGCTGGGTATGATACAAGAAAAGGTTCTAGGAACGAACGCAAATGCGCGGAGATGGATACTTCGCCGCTTCCACGGACACCCAAGCCAACGCCGTCAACATGCGATGAAGCCGTGGACGCCGTCGAAGCTAGAAGACTAGCGATATGCCTGGGCGAGATTTCAACTGGGAAACAGTGTGGAGTACATCGATCACTTTTTAGGTGATGTTAATTGATTTTAAAAAAATTTAAATATAGTGAAAAATAAAACTAAAGACTATCAAGGACACTTGTTTATACCAGGTTTAAAAATATATTTTTTTCTTTCTTTTGTTCCAACAGCGTTTTTCTTTTTAGTAAAGACTATAATTTAGAAAAGTTTATAAAATATTTAAGTTGTAAATAGCTTATTGTTACATTATTTAAATTCATTTATTTGAAGAGAAAAAGTTTATTTAAAAAAAGACAATTTTAACAAGAACAATACAATTAAAAAAATAGTTACTACACATTTGCGCACACCAACAGCACACCACACTCACACATAATTGATTATTTATACTTTGTATATTTCCCTGGGGGGGGGGGGGG